>JALPQI010011961.1:0-33896 GCA_025490895.1 Thaumatotibia leucotreta
AGAGGGGTAGGGGGAAATGAGTAATTTGTATTTTTATTTTTTATTTAATTGTGTGTTTTGGGATAGAGTTGTTTTAACTGTAATTTTTTACCCTATAAAATAAGTACCTGTAGTAACGTTGATAATGTAAGTTACGTTGCATTTTAGATGAAATAACACATATAAATAGAGTTTAAGTACAATAAGTTTAACAAAAGCCTTCATAGGTAAAACTATGTTACCACTATCAATATTATGTCCATCCGACTTTTTTCATTTAATTAATTACTCTGAATGTTAGTAATACATGCGGTTTATAATAATATTTTACGAGAATGTATTTAATGTTACTTCATTTGTTGTAGGTTCTGAATCTTGGTTTAATTTTTTGACATTTTTCGTCAGGTCAATGAATAAAATAATAGTTATTTAGTACCTATAAAGACTCAATTTCCAGCACACATCCGCGTAAAAATTAAATGTTTCTGAAGTTACCAACACGTTTCGCGCCAAAATGTATTAGAGGAGGCTAGTAATGGGACGTATGTAAACTAAAATGTTTTTGTTTTATTGTTTTAGCCCAATATATCCCATCATTGGGCATCTCTCCTTTCAGATAATCCGTTGTCCCCTTAACGTTTTTAATATCGGCTGTTTAAACAAAGACCCATTTTCAGACGTTACTTAAAGGCACAGATTAGGCAGGTACTTGGACCCATGGTCTTATGGCTTTGCAACACGGTTTAAGAATTGTTAGTTAACGCTGTGGGCGATGGTACAGGGTTGTGCATACCTGTTTGACAAATCTTTTGTAACAACAAATAATCTGCAGGTTGTAGCTTAGGTTATTGACTTTGTTATATTGGGGTTAGTTAAGCTTTTAGTTATGGTTATTTTTCAAAAAGCATATTGGTGGAGCATATGGTTATTTTTCAATATTTTAACAGAGCTTAAAATGTTATAAGTTTAAATGTATTTAGAGAAAATATACCTACAAGGACCGATATATAAGTCCTGGTCCACAGATCAATATAAACCTACACGCACGTGCGTAAAGCTCAAATTCAAATTTGTCATTTTTTTGACGTGGCGTCTGAGTTAATTATTATTGTCTCTGAGTCATTGTGTAAGATTAGTCAATACAAATAGGGTTACCAAGTCCAAAAATCAAAAGGCCTAACTTTAAATGTTAGTTTAGTTAGCAAAACTGGGCATATCAGGCGTTATCTTAAAATGCCGGAAATAAAGCGGACACATGACAACCCTAAGCAACACATAAAGATAATTTACTGAAATATCAGGCCTAATGATTACAACTACATTAAGTATAAGTAGGTATACAAATTAAAACAGGTATGTTTATGTGCGAAATTTCCAAAGCTTACATTGCTATTTTTGCTATTTCGCTGTAATAGATAGTATTGCTTATGAGTCATTCTGTTTTTTGCCATAACTAACCGCACTGTTGTCAATTACAAGACTTGTCACTACACGCTTGCCTACAGAATTAAATTATACGATACAAATACACTTACAGTTGAAATGCTGCAGCAAAAAAAACTGTAATTTTACCTATTTGGACCTTTTACCCGTCCAAACGTGACCGAGTACTTGCACCATAAAGATATTAAAGGATTAACCGCCTTATGTGTCTTAAACTTAAGTACTATTATTCTTTGTATTGCCATTGGAAATTTCTGCAGTGTAGCCAAAATTCTGGGAAAGGACATACCTGACCGTAGAAAAAAGTACAGGTACCTGACCTGTTTAGAATAGTCAGGAAATCGTGACAATGGACAGACTATTGTGAGTGCAGTTTCTATGCACTTCGGCAGTGCAATTGTCTGATTGAAACGTTAGTGCAGGCTGTATGCCTTTGATTGGGGTGCGTTGAAGCTTAGTGGCTTTAAAAAGTGGGCCATTTTTGCTTCTAGAACAATCCCTGGTGTCAAATATTGTTGTAACAATACGATATAAAAGTTCTTTGTTGAACAATTAAGTGCCTGTCTTGACACTTTGTTTTGTTTACAAAGATTTTGCCTACTTAGAAGTTGTGCCGACTTAGAATATTATAATAATTTACCTGATATCAGAGCCCCGATTCTTAAATGTATCTTGTAAAGTAGTAGAAGTCTTTTTTTAACACTATAAATTAAATAAGGACTTTTTTGAAAAACAGGCAGGTGTTCTAAACCTTTTAAACTTGTTTTATTTGATCTGACGAAAAATGTTTTACATTATTATAGAATTTCATCCACAAAATTCATCTTAAACCTCATTTTTATCACTCCCGTTACAAAATACATTTGTATATACATATATGATTGCAGTTAAGTACGTTAGTTTTCTTCCATGACATCAACCTATCTCAGTCCACTGCTGGACGTAGGCCTCTCCTATTTACTATGCGTAAAGAGGCATTGGAATGACGATTATGAGTCCAATATGCACATAATCGTCATTCTTCCATACGTAGAAGTAATATAATAGGAAAGGCCTACGTCCAGCAGTGGAATGTAATAGGCTAATGATGGTGATGTACATATTCTTAAATATCTCCAATGTATTGAAGCCAACTCCCCTAGAACGTGTGTGGTAGAGGATTAGACGAGTGCAGCGAGGTGTACTGGGTTGCAAGTTTAAATGGCAATTTGTCTTCAATATCTTTTCGGCTACCTCTTACCGCCTCGTACATCGTTTGAATGAGTTTTATGAATGCAATTCTAAAGTATTTATATTTTTTGCTCGTATTTCCTCCTAGCCAATTTTTAAAACGGTGTTAGTTTAATACTAGTTTCTACTAATTGTGTGGCCATCAAAAATTACTGTAATTTGAGTATTTGTCTACTATTTCCTAATAATAGTTTAATATTTGTCGAGAAATAGGTAATATTACTAGGAATCTTACCCCCTTATTCGTAAACGTCTGCTAACTTAACAAGCCGCTAATAATGTTTGTCCCTTTTGCTCTTATGAACATATTGTTAAGACCGAAAGGGACAAACAATTATTGGCGGCTTGTTAAGTTAGCAAACGTTTATAAATCTTTAAAACGATTTGAATTTAAGTACCTGTATAAACACAGATGTCATATATACCATAGATCAAGCAAACGTATCTACTTAGCGTGTCAAATGAACTAAGTGAAATCCTCTGAGTTGTCCGTCTTTAATCGCAGCTTGCAGCTTTCGGGCGTCAAATTTTGTAAGTTGAAGTGAACAGTAACATTAATAATGCCTCCTTAAGTAATATTAATTGAAACAACACAAAAAAATATGAATACTCAAGGGCCTGAGACATATTTATAATCATAGGCAAGTATAACAACTTCAGTACAAAACCTGACACGCTCGGCCGCCATACAAATGCATGAACTTGTTTCTTCTATCCAAATCTAATTCTGTGTGTATAAACATAAGGTTTCGTTTTAGTTATTAACAGCATGTTTTAGTAAAGTTAATCGATTGAAAGTTTTTTTTTATCCTCGTATCAAAACTTCCTTAAATAAACATGTTAGCACCTCTCGCGTGTATTTAGTCACTACGCGCGACATGTCGGAGACCTAGGCTAAAGTTTAAATTCATGTTATTATTACTTATTTATTTTTTCATGAAAAACAATTACAAAATTTTACATAAACATTTAGTGTGCCAAACTGGAGTAACCAGATTAATGGCACTGCGCTCAGTTCTTAACTGATAATTGTTTTTTTTTTTTACAATTTGTTTTACTATTTACTATTGTTAGTAGGAAGAAGGCATACATTATGTTGGCACCGCCTTTGGTATCTTATCATAAATTGTATAGGTACAAGTATTTGGTAATTAACTTCATAAGAGCGATTAAAAATCAATAGTATCTGTATTGTCAGTAGCTAGTCTACTTGCCAATCAAGTCAAAAGAGACAAAGGTTACCTATGAACGGCCATGAACGTATCGGTAATTCAAACACGTAATATATTGGAGCGATATCCGATCTATGTTTAACCAAGACCTTGACGACAGTTCAAGTATATTGAGGTCGTAACGTAATGTCATCTGTTTCACTCCTATCTGGTGCTAGATAAGTGTAACAGAGATAGCATTACGACATATTATAAGTCAGTTGGTATTGCGGCAATTATATTAATGAAACTCGAATGGAAAGGTTAAATTTAAACTACAGACTTCACTGTGAATTTTTACATTCCCTTTATAATCGCAAAAAAAATAATACGCAGAAAAATTGCCTTCGTTGTGTTTGTTAAAACTTTTGACGTCCATTTGGTGTCATAATTTCTTAGTTTTAAACGTTCAACCGACACGAATGACGAATATAGTTGGAATTTAAGTATTTGTGAAGCATTAAATTTATGCGTAGGTACCACTCTAAATGCCAATAATAATATAGAACAGAAATAGATTAAGATTGGTAAATTAAATATTTGAACATAGTTATCAAAAACTCCTTGCCTCCTGCCTGCATGTTTCCTACCCAAAGGACATAATTCTCAATTTTTGAACTTATGTTTTTATTAAGTAAATTAGACAGATGTCCTAGTTAATTTGGCAATTATTGACATAATGTATGCACGAGGTTAGAATTTAGAATCGATTACTGTTTAACCTTTAGTATGCGTTACCGTCAAGCAGTTCAATCAAAATTTGACTTCGACGGCTATTGCGTAAAGTCAAATTGTAATGAAGCAGATCTGCTACTAAGCATACGAAAGGTTAAGCAAGCAATCCTATTTTAGTCGTTTTCTGTCTAAAAAAGTCAGTAAAAACAAAAACTCGTCAATCCGTTCCATTTGAACCGTAGAATGTGAAAAATTCGCCGAGTTCAAGCTCAAGGCCTGGGTCAGGGGTGGCGCAGGTCGTGCGACGCGCATGCTAATGCTGACTCACCGGCCAAAGGTTGCGCACCCCTGACTTTTAGCTCGGCGGCTGATTGTTTTGCGAGACAACTTGCAGGTTTATAAGAAGTTTGGTTATTTTAGGTCGTGTAGAAATAAACAATGTAAATGGAAGAAAAACGTATGTTCCGTTTATTGGAAGATCGTTGTATATGGGTAATTTTGAAAAAAATATTCTTAGTTATGTATGACTAAGGAACGACAATAAAACAAATAAATAAAACTAGGATCGTAATCCTTTTTTTTACAAATAAAAATTTGTGGTACATAATCTGTAGATACGACGTAAATTTTGTTCTATTGAAGCTTAGGGTGAATCAACTTTTTTCTGCCTGTTATCACCATGGTTACAGTCGCCTGAGTCACGCTGGTTTTATGCAAAATTATGATACTTAAATTATGTAAACATGTATGTAGTGCATGTCTGTAGGCGGCCCATTAAGGAAAGGGCTTATTAACATCAGAAAAATGTATATTAAGACTTAAAGATTTCTCAGATTTAACAAAAATCCAACTTATAAAATGTTTTCGACTCGCTCATAGTTAGGTTTCGCTATCCGGATCCAAAATGTATGCAATTATCCGGATCTGGAACCGTATTATCCGGATCCTTCATACATTTTCGGATCCGCTTGCAAACCCTACTCATAGTCAACATACAGAAGTCAAATGCTAATGGGATCGTAAAAGTGGACAGTTACCACAACAATATGTCACGTTTATTACTATCTTTTACATTTTATTGCTATGAATACCCTATACGTAAGGTTTAGAAGATTATTACGTTTCGTTCCAATTATAAATATTAATTCGTTCCAATACAAATAGAAATTAGACTATTCTATAGATATCCATCCAATACAATCATTTTTTATTAATTATTTATTGATCAAAATATCACCTTTCCCTAGTAGTTCTACTTCTTTTCCTAATATCAAAATAATTAAGATTTTTAAAAGTAATCGCTTTGAGGATGTAAAATTAATCTTAACAAGTGCACTTTCAACTTAAAATAAACTTTACAATAAAGTCTTTATTCAAAATCAAATATGGACATCGATAAAATAGTCGATATTTAAGTAATTAATCACTAGTGAAAAGTACATTTTGCTCCCGTCGTCCAGTAGGCTTAGCACAGGATAAGTGCGACAATATGTCGCCGCGAGATAGCCTATCCATCCTTCTTTTATTGATACAGTTAGTAAAAGATTTAAAAAATCTCGCGGCGACATACTGACATACCAATCATGTGCTAAGCATACAGGTTTTGGTGATGAAATAAATTCGTATTTGTGTAGTATCCTGTGACTTGGGCTGCAGTAAAATATTCTGTCAACCTATGCCTCGGCCGCGATGGTAATGCGGGTTAATTGCGGATTCACCGGCGACCTCCGCACAATGGACCTCGCTGGAATCTTAACACGCCATTCCGCTTTTCGCAGCTTCTACTTTTAGGGTTTCGTAGCCAATTTGATAATGAACAGCAGTGTTATTCACTAAGGAAAACGCCTGGCTGTCAGCGCTGAGTCAGCGCTGCGGCAGCGTCGAGCCTAAAAATGGAATTCATACTTTAAACGACACTAGTGCTCGGCGACGAATGCGACGTGAGCTGGAACTACACTGCGTCGAGAGTTTGACGTTTAATGTACGAACTTCGTATTCTCTAACGAAAAACAGCGACGAACTCGCTCACAACCTCGCTCACAGCCTCGATTCCTAATGTCAAATAAAACGGCTAGGATTTTAGACATGGCTGTCTCGACGTCGAGCTCGTTGACGAACGCAGCGGCGAATGTATGAAATAGCAGAAGAATAGAATATAAATATGTTTATTCAAGAATAGCACTTGGTTCTAATAAAATTGTTGACAAAAATAACATTGATGAAAAATCATTCCTGAAAAGGCTTCGGACTCAGCTTAGTGTCAAGGCATCTCTTGGATGTCTTGACGCTGGTCTTCCATAGAAGCCCTACTGAGCGAGCGCAACTGACACGCTTTATAATATGAATGGAACCTTTACTTATATTACTTATAATTACCACAGAGCGTTTGATACAGCAACTTTACTGTAAAATTAATCACAGTAATTTTGTATTGGTGGCAACATTACACGCGCACGCTCCATGAAAGTCACTGCGATTAAAAGTTTTGTAAAATAAAATGAAGTACTAGTTATTGAATACTTTAAACTAATGTCTACGGAACCATTCACTGTTCGCGGTCATACGAGCACTTAGCCCGTTTTTTCATTTTTACTCGATACTTTATCGTTTAAAGTATCAATAGGCTTTAGAATTTAAAAAGACGCGTGTACGGCATTTTGATTTAAAATTCCAACATTGGTCTTTAGAAAGGCATAGATCGTAACTGTGGGATCAATTTACAAGTCACGGGGGGCAGAAGAGGTGAATTTTTATGGTCGCCGTGTCCTCGAGTGTTTGTGCGTGTGTCGTGTGATTTCTACTTGTAAGGTCTCTCTTGACATTTTAAAATAATTACCTTCCTTGGCCGTGTGGTGACGGCAGTAAAAACACATTTGTCACCACCCCAACTTTTCCCGTGGATGTCGGAAGAGTCGATTAAGGGATTATTGAAGTGTTACTGACCAATTGACCATTATTTGATAGATTGATGATGAGCAATCCGCTTGCGTGGCGATTATGGCCATTTACCCCCTAATGAGGTACGCATAGTTAATAGGTGAGGCCAACGTCCACCAGTGGACTGAGATAGGCTGTATGATGAATTAATGAAATTTGTGACATTTTTAGACAAATCGACCTAATCCCATGTCCCATTTATAGGGTGTTTATTTATTTATTTAAGCACTATTGCACAAACCAAAGGTTATAGTAGATAGGTACAAATGGCGAACTTAATGCCATATTCTGTACCAGCCAATTTTGAGGCTACTTACTTAAATATTTAGGCGGTGAATTTAATGTATTGAACAGATAAAAGATAATATGGATAAAAAACACAATAAATGTATGAACACTAACAATAACATCATACAATTTTATTCCTCCATAAATATCTAAGTATGTATGTACATAAACAAACATACATAGGTACTTAGAGAAATGACGTGAAATCAAAACAAAAAAAATACGTACGATTTTTTCCAGCCAAATTAAACAATGACGAAAGGCACTGGAATATTTCGCTCGATGCTATCAGTTTTTTCAATGACTTTAGTATGAAATTAAACTGGTACCTGCTACCATGATAATGCGGGATGTATGCTTGATTACCGCCTTCGTATTGTAATAAAGGAGTAATTTTGAATAAACTCATCGTATTCCGTACGAGTATGAGAAGCAATCCATTCATTCATGATGATATTGATGATCCATTTATCTGGCGAAAGTTGCCGAGATATTTAATTGGTTTACACCTGTCAATATTTACCATACTGTCAGACTTGACCTCGGTACCAATTTATCTGACATAATAAATGATATCGAATTAATTTTATGATAATTTGGCATCTATTCGACGTTTTGTTTCAACTCATAGACGTGGGAACTAAATTTAGTCAAAAAACAATCTCGTTTGTGTTATTGTAAATGCAAAACCGGTTTTGTCTTGCGAATATTAATCAGAATTAAATTATTTTTGGAAACAATAAATTATAAGGTGGTGATTTAGTCTAATGTTCTTGTTATATTTATATATAAATCTGTTATTTATGAATCCATTTTCATTAATGTATTCTGTCGGTAAAATGCGACATTTTATTGGTCGTTGACATCTTACTTATCTAAAGGTAAATTTAAAGGTATCGTTCATTTCTCTTATTTTGAATAAATATTAATACAAACAAAGTACATTTTAACCGGATTAAAATAAAAGTAGATAGGTGTATTTTAAGATTATAAAGTACCTAATAAAGCAAACATGCTGCTTGTCCATGTCCTCAATAAATATGATAGATCATGATGAATATAATTATAGACAGATAATTTTATGCCATTTTCTTTAATATACTATGATAATATTCTTAACGGAATATCTTATTGATTTCCAGAGCAGTTTTGTTCCAATCTGTATATGATGTCTATATGACCCCACAGGAGTCCCTTGGATGCGGGTAGCGCAGACTAGTCATTGTGGTAATCTTTGGGGGAGGCCTATGTCCAGCAGTGGACGTGTTTCAGCTAATATGATGACGATAATAGGGTATGGGGTCATATCACGTCATATTAGAAGGAATATAATCACTAAAACACAATTGGTCATTAAATCAATATAAAGATAGTTAAGACACAAAATAGCGCAAGTAATCAATCATAGACTTTATGTCAATTGTAATAACAACAAAATATCACTTAAATTTGTTGCTATTGAGGTAATACAGATTTACACTGAAAAACAGTATTCAGTGTTGTTGTTGTATTCTGGCCATTTTTTCAACTCTAAATAGTCTAAATCAACGTGCCTATTGTGCTTGGTCCCAATGCTGGCCCAGTACTCGTTGGGGACTTCAGTATTCAGTGTAAATCACTATTACCTATTTCATAATATGCACAGAACTGACGTCACAGAACCTTGAACTTAATTCTCACTTATAACCGACGGTTCGTTTGCATAACCGCTTAGCGCAATTAAATTAACAAACACAAATATAGAATCTTCAATGCTCAACCTAAAACTGTACTTTAAAACTTACTTGCAAGAGTTCTGTTTCAATACGAAGTTACTCTACAATTGTCTTTTAAAGTTTTTTCTCAGAAGAAAAACAACCTAAGTATGTGATTAGCAGATGACGTGTTGACGGTACCTCATCTGACTATCTATTGTTTTAAATCAATCAGCTTAAATGGCTCCTGCTGTGTTAATTTGACGTAGTAGTAATAAATACCGTTATTTACTTCAGTATTTACTAAAATATCTTACTATTTATAGGTTGAAGAGTCTATGAACATAGCAACTAAATTACTCATACTTACAATTGGTATCAATCGATTGAAAAAACTTTTTTGAAAGATTCTCTTTCAGTTAACACTCATACTCTTTAATTTAAGTCTAGTAATTTTTGTCCAACTTTGATCAGAATAATAGAGAGTCTGAGTCCATGAGAGCAGATTACGCGTACATTTCAGTGAAACTCAAACACATCTCTCATTAAAGACGCAATCTAAATCATCTATCTGAGCGTACCATTTCCAACACAGAACACAGTTACTATTATGATCTTTATTGTCATTTTAATAAGGATTACGAGAGGTCAGTGTTCCTCGCTGCCTGCGCATTCCAGCGATCTGGACGCGGCTTTAAACATACGTCCTTCTCCAACGAAGCGCACCTGAGTTGTCAAATCACGTCCCAAACCTGTTGTCATCTTCAGTCGAGAGGTCGCTAAGAGGTCGGTAAGAGGTGACCCCTCCATGTTTTCCTGCCGAACAAACTTAGTGGACCGGAGTGACCTGTGTTTCTTCGAAGTGTTAACTGTTTAACGTTTTGAACAAACATTCGAGATGGAGAGTTAAATTGTGGGTTTATGTACTTACTGACCCACCTGGTTCTATTCCGCCTTTGGAATGATATTAAGCACCAGCAGATTGCAATAGATTGCCAAAGATCGATTTATTATTATAAAGCTCCAATCCCATTATGTACTTTCATATAATGCACAAACTTTTTTTTAAACATACCTCGACGTGGGTAGGTAGGTATGGCATAATCAAATAAGATGTACAGGTATAAAAACAATAACCAACTGGTTTAGATTTCGACTAAAAGACTCGCAAAATATAGTTTGTTATTTAATTCACGCTCCGTCGTCCATATTATAATTTATCGTCTAGTTCATGGATGATTCAGTGTCGTAGAGTCAGTTTTCAACCACAGTCTACTTACTGTATAGGGCACTCCAAAACTATGTAAGATTGTAAAAAAGAACGACACCCATGTGCCTACCCTGGAGACTTACATGGGCATTTCTATTTCGCTCTTTTAGAATGAAAGTGTCCTAATCCAAAATTTTTAGATTTAGGAATGTTAAGCTTTTAGGTGTTATTAATTAAGTTCATAATTATAATTCCAAAATTTTGAATTAGGTCACTTTCATTCTGAAGGTGCGATTTACGGTTGTAATCAAAATAGAAACAATCCAAATACTCTAAAAAAACCAGGGCATAACCATAAAAAGAAATGTTTCCAGATTTTCTTGCTATCAACCTGTAGGTATGCGTATTTGTGACAATTTGGATAATAATAAACAACAAAGCTGTAAATCGCATATATTTACCTACAGTATGAAAAGTCAGGCCGCTCGCCATATGGTCGTGCAGTGCACCTGTTGTTGATCCAGCGCAGCACAAACAGTTGTTGTTTGCGCTCGCGCACCCCGCGCCTGCGCGGTAACGACGAGCTTGTTGAGCGGCTTGTTTTTATAAGAAGGCCCTGATTTGAGGCTTTGGTCAGTCGTCGGCTGTTTTGTCTGGTGCGATCGGTTCTACAGAGTGTTGTGAAAATAGCGTTGATGTGTAAGGGGCATATATTATTATGTGACTAAGATAAAATAATGTTGTTGTACTAACTTTCTACAATTCATCGCCCTTATTATTTTTCCTAAAATGATGAAGTAAAAAACTAAAAATATTCATTTCGATTGCAAATGACTTAGTCCCACGGTAAGCTTAATAAAAGCTTATGTCGTGGGTAGGTACAAAACGATAATACATATAATAGATAGAACCAATATGTACCTACATGAATACATGGGAAACAACTATAACTAAGGAGTAAATATTTGCTATAAAACAAATAAATGTCCTCGCTGGGATTCCAACTCGTAGCATAATTTTCCAAATATTTTCCAGAACTTTACCAACTTTTCCTTCTGCAATATTCACTCTTTTGTCCACAACAACGATTCCCGATCAGATTCACATTGCACAACATGTCCCCAGGTCGCGAATTAAATGATTTTGTCATAAGGAAGCGATTACGGGCACAATTTGCAGGCTTGGGCAAATGCAAGATTTACGACGGACTCTAATGCCCGTGCCACATTGTCAACCCTGGATAATACGTGCAGAATAAATGTCGTAGAGAGTTCATGGCTGTGCTAAGTGGTTTACAAGTGTAATTGCTTTGGCAAATGTAATTTGCCGGAGTAAAAGTTACTCGCACATTTCATGATCATGCTATTGTTTCTAACAATACTGTTGATAAATGATAAATACAAATACATTGGTGTATACGTATGTATAATACTGAATGTAACAAAAATAGTGGCGACCTATTGAAGGTTCCATTCGACATCATATTCTGATTACTTAGGAAGAAAGAGAAAACTTTTTAACGAAAAAAATCTTTTTATGTATTATGTTATGATTGGGGATGTTATGGCCCAAAGAAGCTAATTTTCATATTTTGTTTTTTTTCGTGCTTTTCTCAAATCAGAATACGTAACTGAATAGGCTTTTAAAAGGATCAGCTGCTAATTTTGTTACAGCATGTATATAAGTTGGTCAAGCTATGTTACAAATATTTAAAAAAAATAGTTTACAGTACATGTAACATATGACATGTAAAACCTATTGAATGTCGCTTTAAATATACCAAATATATTATGTATTTTTCGGATATTCATAGTACTTATACAGTAGATAGGTACCTATTATGTTTACCATGTTTGAATAATTGATTGTTTCCTCAACACAGGATTTAATAACAAAACTATCATTAAACAGTTTTCTTAGAACTTGGCTTTCTAGAGTATTCTACTCCGCAATCTCCTGGGGGGTCACCCGCCCACGCAGCACAAACAGCGTGTGTTCACTGCGCGTACGCTGCTTCTGCGCCACTTGCAGAAACGTCGTAACTCCCCTAAGAATCCTTCCAAGATACGCCCTTCTGTAAATTGCAGGCAATTTTATAGCTGCATATTGAAACGTTATATCTCCCTTACAATTATGTGAGACATAAGTCTTTCTAAACTTTGTTGGCAGGTTCTAATCCACCCAACATGACTGGCAGTTGACAGAGATAGTTAGAAATGCTTTGACTGAACAGTTAAGTTTCAGGTTTTCGTGGTTTGTAAACATTTTTAAAAACATACATTGTCATGGCTATAGATAAAGGTAGCTAACCTAACATATTGTCGAAATACCCGACTTACATCAATACATTTCTGGGAACATACATACATAGATGTTACATACAGATTATTGCAGTCGATTAAGGAAATTAAAAATTGCTTGTATTTTTTTATTACTTTATGTTGTTTAGACTACTTATCACCATTATAATGTATCTTTACAAATTTTACATGTTTTTTTTTTAATATCCATGCCAAGCTACATTTTAATAACCATTATTTCAGCAGAAAATATTTCCTAAATTCTCACACCTATTTATATTCAGAACCATCGTCTGCAATGACCTTTAAATCTTAACCCCTGTGACATTCTTCATCTCACTCACAAATAAAGGAGGAAAAGGGAGGCAACACTGAACAAGCAGCTTCAATCTTTGTTGACTGATCGACTCGAAAGAGGTCGGCGGAGGTCTCGGTAATCGATTTGTTTTTAAATCGATTTCAAACAACTTCTCGTTTGCGGCCAGTCTGTAGTCATTTGGTTTTTGTTTATTTTACCTACAGGGGGACTGATTTTATTTTGTTTTATGTGGTTTCTACTACGAGTAATCATAGAATAATCTAATGGGTCGTCATTGTTTAGTTTCTAGTTTGTTACGTATATGATGCGTGACATAGAGGAAAAGTGGCCTGATAACATTGATAACAAACTATAGGTACATATAGGTAATATGTATATGTATGTATTAACACTATTAACTATTTATCGTCGATTGATATTTATAATTGCATATTGTTCGAAAAGTAAAGGCAAATAAGGAGTTCCGCAATAACAATGATCCGCAAATCATTGTTATTTAAAGCCAGTGGATGAAATCGTTGTTATGTAAAGCCAACAGCCAATCAGATCACTGTTATTTAAAGCCAGCCAAAATTTGGCATGGTAAATAAACATTGATGTATATTGAGTTTCTTCTCAGTTGTCAATGCGAATGGTCGCCTCCAAAATATGTGACTTACGAGTACGGATTTGATCATAGAATTCAGTCAAGTTTTTAAGACCGGTAGGGTCGATTCGAGTAATTCCGAAGACACTTAAGACGATGTCATTACGAGTGATTTTCTGTGTTTTTCGGAATTACCTTAAGGCTCGTTACGAGTAGGTACATAACGGGTTTGCGCCTTAAAATCCACGTATCTACAACTCTAGCCTCTCGTAATTTACAACAGCATTGTAGTCGGGTCAGGTCGAACATCAATCTATCGGCAGGTTCGAGGTACGCATTTGCGAGCCGTACCGTCAATGGGCGCGGCCATTGAAGCCAGGCGCCGGCGCAGCTGCGAACGGTACCTTGTTTGACGATGCCCGTGACCTGCAACCTGCAAGGGATCAAGTTATAAGCGATCGCGAGAAGAATAGGTATCAGTATCATACTACACTCATGTGACGGCCACAGCCTTGCCTAGGGGGCTTATGATGGTCCCGTTTTATCCATTTATCGTGCTGCGCATCATTTTTGCAGTTGCATATAGATGAAGTGCTATAGTACATTTCCTAACTAGTGCGGGAAAACTTTTTTTCGGCGAGGGTGAAAGTTGGAGCCCGAGTGAAACGAGCGCGACAATCACCCGAGTTAAAAAAAAGTTTTTGCACGTATAAGGGACGATTTTTTTCATAACAAGTGCGTCAAAAAGAGAAATTAACGCGCGCGAAGCGTGCGCAAAGTTTATTTTTGCGCACTACTCGTAGTTAGGAAAAATCCTTTCTCTTCGGCTTTTCACAGAAACGCCCGAATTAATCTCCCTGTCTCAATTAGCTTCAGTACAATATATACTGAGGTTCATTGTGACAGCAATATGAATTCGGATGTTTCCGTGAAAAGCCGAAGAGAAAGGATTTCGCACTACATCTGTACTTGTTTAGAACATGATGGCAACGACGATGGCCTTAAGTAGCAGTAATAAATTTCGATGTGAAGAGCGAAGGGAAGATTGGCGTAATGATATGTTTGTATGAAAACTATTTATAATAATATATCAAAAAACAGATTTCATTTGTTTTAAATACTGTAGTTCTAGAAAAGGACATAATATTTTAAGTTCCTTGTAATGACAGTAACGGAAAAGACTGAATTTTCTGAAAGACATACTCGGACACTATACAGGATAGTAGGTAATTATGTCACACACGTATTATTTCATTTTGATTGATCATACGTGATACTGTTACGTTTTTCTTATGGTGTGATGCTGACGTGACAGGTATAGCTTTGAATAACTTTAGAAATACATATTAAACACGAGACGAAACAAATTTAAACTTACAGGCTCTAATTTTAATTAGTACGAAAATCTATAATAAAAGATTTTGTATTTAAGAAACTGAGACTAGTAGGAATAGTAAAAACAGATACTTTATGGTCTGGAGTTATTTGCGATGCATAATATTCTATTCTAGTGATTATCCTGTAACTTGTACAATACAGTGTCATACAAAGGTTCAGTCAGAACATTAGGAAACAATGTGGATGTAAAACCAGGTAACTATTGAACCTGAGGTTAATTGAACGCTTACTTTGAAACTGTCGGTAAAATTTTACTATTGATTGTGCAAAATTATATGGGAAACAGTAAAATTCATGCCAGAATCACGAGCTGTTTCGATTCTCATGGGAAAAAAATACAATTTTTTCCATAGTCTTTGTATGGCGGTCACAAAAAGGTTTTTTTATGTAGGGAAATATTGAAATGTCCAGACGACCTTATGAAGATTACCGAGAGACGCTGGATGCAGGTCGCTTCAAACCGGTGTACGTGGAGGGGCAAAAAGAAGAACTAAGTATGTTTAGCAGTGGACGACTTATGGCTGAAATGGAGAAGTGTGAAAAGAGGTCCTTCGAAGTAACTTAAAAGTCTTTAAAAGACAATATTAAATAGTTAGAAAAAAAAATCGATCGCTAATAATTGATCAATCATCCTAGTCATCGTACTAATTTATACCAGTGAACAAATTTAATCATATGCTTCCTTTTTTACTAATCGGCTCCTATCCTATACGGTATAAGAGATAACGGTCGCATTTCCTCTCATTAAAATGTCAGGTGACCCGAACGCTTTCGGTGACCATCGGTCATCATCGGGTCTGATAACTTCCGTCAACAAATATTTGATCTCAATATTAGAACGCCAACTTATTTGCCGTTATGTACCGTGTATATGAGGCCTTGAAATGATTATTCGTTTACTGTTTTCGCGATAGGGTTGGACGAGTTTTGGAGACTTTTGGCTGACAGGCACCAGTGGTAGATGCTTCAATCTTAGTACTAAGAGCGTATGATTGCAATTTGACAGTTGCATAACGTTTGGTTTATTCAAAATAAGAATCAATGAATATGGCGAGAAGTGGTTGGGTGCGGAGAGCTGAGGACCGAGTATGGTGGCGCGAATTGGGGAAGGCCTGTGTCCAGCAGTGGACGACTATGGGCTGATGATGATGATGATGATGATGATGATGATGATGATGATGATGATGATGATGATGATGATGAACATGACCTACTATTACGTTACTATTGTCCATTATTGGTACCGTCACCTAGTAAGGTCGTTGAAATTGTCGTTGAAGTGTGACAGAGACGGCTCATTTGTGAATCAATTTCGAAGTTCGCAGTTGCCCTACTGTTGATAGCGAAGAGCCACATATCATTGTGCCATCATGGTAGGTAAATATTTATAGCATTTTAAATTACGCCTACAATTTGAAACTCTTTATTGTTAGTGCATTTAAAACACAATATATCAAACTTGAATAAAATAAATATTAGTCACTTTCCATAATCTGATATAGTTAACTACACTCAAATGACCATATCGAATACTTGTCCCATAGAAATTGTAAAAGTGGTCCATTTTCACGTAGGCGATACCCCACAATACGATATCATTATGCCCATATAATGTCTTCGAAGGTGTCATTTTGACATAATTCCTCCATAACGTATACACGGTTATGACGTTAGTGTATACTCAGTCATTTGATACATTGTTGTCAAAGTCACTTACTTAGTCTTAATGGTAGACCCACACAAAGGTCTTGGTTGCACGGTAGCGTGTAGACACATTTGTATGGCTTGTATTATGTCATTAATCTTATTTTTAATGTTATTTCTTTTTAATAAATGTGTTAGATATGACACGAGATTAGACAAGTTATTATCTTATTTCTCAAATGTCTATTTAACGTAACGAAGGAATAGTAATACATATAGTAAAATGAGTCTTTAAAGAAAGTGTTTTTCTAAAGTCTATATTTTCGGAGATAACTACTCAAGAATTGAAAAAATGCCCGAACTGGCCCGATATGCTCTTGGCCGGATTTTTTATTTCATCATCATCATCATCATCATATCAGCCGAAAGACGTCCACTGCTGAACATAGGCCATTTATTTTTTATTTATAAATAATAAATTAATAAAAGGCATTATGAAATATGTGGTGCCTGTTTTTATCACCAGTAGCTTCGAAGGAAAATTAAAAACCAATGTAACTGCGGCTTTAAATGGTTCTATTAATTTCCAGTTAAGCCTTTCTTGCGTGTTAATCTGCGTAATATATCAAGAAGCCTAGTTTTTATATATTTCCCGTAATTTATTGCCATTATATACGTAATTTATCTGATAAATTATTGGAAGAAATCGCTTAATGTTCCACTAATGAATATGGTTCATGATCCTGACCACAAGTCATCATTACAATTGTGTTCCGCTGTTTAATCATGACATCATATAATAAATATAAACTTTCAGTGTCATATAAATTACGATAAAACGCGATATCGATTGATATATCGTTACAAAACTTGACATGCCAAACATGGGAACTTCGTTGTCGCATGCAATATATTTTCTTCAAACAGCTTACAAACATTTCATTTGGACATATTATAAGCATGATATTTAAGGAATAAAAATTAGCACGGTTCTAACCCTGTCTTACCAATGAAATTTTTTGCAGCTTTTTAGAGCCTGTTCACCCTAGCGATTCACTTGGACGATTTCTATATAAAATAGCACGCGGCGAACTCGCGGCGATATCGCCGCGTGTAACTTTTGTATAGAAATCGCTTTTAAATCGCCCAAGTGAATCGCTAGTGTGAACAGGCCCTTAGATATAAATCTGCCTGTTTACTGTATCTATGTTTAAGACATAATATGTTTTTGTCTCTTATTTTGTTCTTTATAGTGTATAATTGATACTGGTATGCTTGGCCAGTCAGTCTCCAGTAGTATTTAGTTGAAATAATTGCTTGATAAAAAAAAATCTCGTTGATCTATTAATTTGACAACTCCACAAATCATTTGAAATTTATAACGTAGTTGACATTGCAATTAAGCACAAGGACAAAGTAATGCCTTATTGGTAATTGTCGAAGAAGGCTCAAAATAAAATTTTCTATATGTGTGTTCAACTAAGTGCTTCTATATTTATCGAATTGGCGCCTTTTTAGACAATAATAATGTTTTCCAACCTATATATTTATGCAGATAGTTTCTTTCAGAATACCCTACAAAGTTTATCAAGTTATCAATTTATAGTCAGGAACTCTACTTAAGTTTGTCATAATTTATAAACAATTGAACGCCGCAAGGTGAGTGGAGTAATAAAAACAAAGACATCGTAGCGGAAGTGTCTCGTATATCTCGAGCATTTATTAATTGGGACTTTATGTCAATTCTGGTTTACACCTTGTAATGTCAGGGTCGTACTTATTGATAGAAACTTGTACTGTTGACATATGTCTATACTGTAAGTACGTATGCCATATTTTAAAGACAAACGGGTCTTAATCGCGTAAACTTGCTTTTAACTCTGCCTGCGACCACGGGTGTAACGTCATGCCCGAAACGTCAGGATATAAATAAACGTATGTTTACGCGATTAAGACCCGTTTGTCTTTAAAATATGAGTAATAATCGTGAAAGTTTAAATCAATGTATATTGTATAGTACATATGTCGTTGGTCGGTTTATTTTTTAGATGTGTGTAAGCAATGCGCAGTAGCCACTTTACGTAACTATATTCATCTTAAATACATATATATTTTTAAATTTGTTTAAGTTTTTCAAAATGGTATGCCCTAACCTGCCGTGAAGCTGAAGATACATAATAATTCTAAATTGTTTCTGACGGAACGTAAATGTGTCAGTGACTTAAGCAATTTTAAACACTCTATGTAGTGAGAAGTGAGATGATCATTATGGCCTAACACGAACCACAACGTGTTGCCTCTCTGTTACACGTACGAATACGTGTACGTACGAGTACGTTCGAATTCACAAGCAAGGAAGAAAGGCAACTCGTCAATCGTTGTTTGCGGACGTAAAAACTCCTTGCTGTCGCTATTTATCACGAGTGTGGCAGAAACGCGCCGATGACAAATTTTTCACGCGTGCCGACATAATTATCTGCAAACCGATCCGTGAATATTTCGAATATGTATGCGAAGTGTAAGAATCCTTTCCGATAGCGAGACGCTTTCGGAAATGCTTATCTTGAGACATACACATATAAGTTAATGCGGGAAAGTTTATATACAATTTCATAATATTGAGAAATTGCCGAACCAAACTTAGATGTAAGAAACTAACTTGGAGTGGAACTCTAGTCTCATTGGTCTGCTATCTAGGTACCTACCTCCAGCTCAATAAGCCGCGATTTCGAGTCTCGCCAGAGGCTGTGTTTCTAACATAGGTTGTTAATCTAGCCATAACTACACACTAAGTACCTACTAAACTAGAGCATTCTAAGAAATAGTATATCTCGTAAATCTTGAGTGATGCAGTGACTTCCCGCCAAAACCAACAAACAGACACTCGCACTGATATTGCGTGAGCCCCTGAAGAACAAATACCTGTGACGCGGCAAGGCTATGTACCCCGCGCCCCTTTCACTCGTTCTTCAAAATTCTTAATCTAGTGGTCGTTGAAGTGACCCTATTGTCCGGTACTAGGAGCTGTCCGACGTCAAGATACTTCGATCAAAAAACTTGTCAAAACTATCTAAGCCTCAAAAACTTCCCAAGCTTTTAAATATTTTTTAAAATACCATTATGGGGTATAATAACCATGTAAATATACCTTAATTTCATCATACAAAGATAATAAGTACGTAAATGAATCTTTACATTAAGTCAAGCCGCAAGTTTAGCCTTCAATGTTGTTCTATTATACATTCTCAGCTCAAAGATATCCTTACATATAAAATACTAAGAGGCTGTCTCCGCTTCCAAGTACCACAAAACTTTGCATGCTGAGGTCAGTTCTCCAACCAGACGTTATCACGCGACACTGTCACGCGCATTAATCCGCCAGATGGCGGCGAGATTGCCGAAAGAATCGCCCACCTCAAAAGAGCCGCGATGCGTATCGCACGGGTCGTGATCTTTCGCGGCATTTTGATTCTAAAGTAAACCTCAAAATGACTTTCTCTGATAATTATGAGTAAACGAGTCTAGGCACGAAGGGAGGATGAAAACGGATGGCACAGTAGATAAGCTATATTTTTGGAAAGTCTGATGTTGATTTAGTTTGAATCTTTTGGTGAAAATCAAGCAACAATATTCCGTTAATCAATGGCATCCAAGGTATATACTGGACAACCTGTTTGGGAAACTGGACTACAAAAACCTGAAATGTGAATTATTATGATGTATGAACAAGCGTTTCCTGCAACCTACTGCATTCGAGCATTTTCACAGTTGCAGCCTAATATCTTAGTCATTGCAGTGGTGTGGCTAGGGAGGGCATGGCCCCGGACGGCAAACCACACGTGCCGGTTTACGTTGTCACTCCTTCCCCATGGAAAATATTCCCACAAGTACAAAGAAATTTGGCAATTCTTTCACATGCCGGACTATTAAAAAGTGGAATTCTTTACCGGCACATGTGTTTCCGCATACCTATAAGTTGGTACCCTTTAAACGAAGCATCAAGAAGCATCTAGCGGGCCAGCAAGGCGGTGGCACCTAACAGGTTACTGTTTGTCTCCTGTTCGTTGCCGCCGCGATTTGGACTCTACTTTTCACTTACGATCAGGTGAAGTGGAGCCATTTTGTTTTCCCAACATAAAAAACACGGTACGCCGTTATGTTGGTTCTTCTTCAGAAATGTAAAACTGTAAAAAGCAATGCTGACGGCAATGTTCTTTGTCCCCAGGTGAAGGAGGGGGCGGCGGGGCGCGGCGCTGCGCGCGCGATGCAGCGTCGCCCGCGCACGCGCCCGCGCCGGCGCCGCCGCACGTCAAGGTCGAGCGGCTCAGCCCCCACGACTCCACAGCCTCCAGGTAATCTCTTCAACCTAGTATACGACGGCCCTCTGGTGTCAGAGCCTTTTTTGTCACAAAGGAGAACATCCACCGTCGGAACACTGGAGTCCATTCGGGGTGGTATGTGGAGCTCGCTTCTTCAGCTGCAGTAGAATACCCACTTAAAACCACGTTACCCATATTGCCGTTGTGAGGGAGGAGCATCATGGAACGGCGAGCTTTCTACCATAGTGCAGCTCTGGTGGTGTCAGAAGGCCTACTCGAACCATGATTGACGTGTTGCCTCTGTTGAACGTGCAGATTCGATGGTAAAAGGAGTCAAAGTGGTGTCGCCGGGAATGGACTTGCCACACACTGTGGCATACGTACTGTAACTACACAGATACGTATGCCACAGGAAATAGTTATATATGAAATATGACGGAACTGTCTGGTCTACTATACGAAAACGTTTAAGGCAAGAGGCGTCTCAGACATGTAATTCTATCAAGCCTTTTTCCATACCAAATCATCATCTGCTGATATCTCTTCAATGTATCATGTATATCTCTAAGGCCGCGACCATCTTGACCACCAGCCTCCGCTATCGGCGGCGACTCGCCGGCCGCCTGCGATCGTCGACGTCCGTTTGCTATTCGTGAGAACGATTTCGCTCATCCGCCTCTGACTATATCCTGTGGCTCGAAGGTTACACTCCGCGTGCGTCCGGCATTCAATCATAGCAATCCGGCATCCACATGCCGCATCGCTTTCTACGAAGAATATATATAAAAAATAACTGCTAATCTGGATAGAATATAATTTGACTACTGGTTGTCACACGCGGGGTAGCTACTCTCGGCGACAGGTCATAACGCCAGGGTAAGACCTCGTTCACGTTTAGTCCGTAACCTAAGCGTAATAGGGTCCGAGTGACCAACGTCTATCGGCCGTGTAACGGTGCACCGAGCGTCCAAAGGATTTGAACGGCGTACACACAGGCCACTCGCATACGTTTGCATTTGTTTAACATTGACGCCAACGTCGCACGCCCCGCTTAAAGGCTTTCCCTTAACTGTCAGAGTTCGTAGCGAAGTTATTAATCGATAACGATCAGTAGCGTATCCTAGTTTTCTCTCTGTGTTACTCAGGGTGTTAAGCCAATCGCTAACGCTCAATCGTGAATGAAAAGTCTTCTTTGTTGCACTAATTTGAGCGTCAGCGACGTGTTTGTGCGTAGCAAAGTTGCCAACGCTGACACTCTGTAGCGTATCGTAGTTTTCTCTCTGTCGTATTAGTATGACGAAGATAGTTTAGCCTTTCGTTCGCGATTGAGCGGTAGCGATTGGCAACTCGGCTACGCACCCTGAAAGTGTCTGTTGTCGACAGATCCCGCAGCGTGACGCCGTCGACGTCGTCGTACCCGGGCACGCCGCCGGAGCGCGGCAGCCCTCACGCGCCGCCGCCGCACCCGCCCCGCAACTACTCTGACATCATGCGTTCCCTCGCCGCGCGGTACAACAGCCCGCCTAACGAGTGAGTGATAACTCTATGCCAGACTCGCCACCGCGAAAGTCTCTGTTGTTGTCAGATCCCGCAGCTTGACGCAGCCCTCACGCGACGCCGCCGCACCCGCCCCGCAACTACTCTGACATCATGCGCTCCCTCGCCGCGCGGTACAACAGCCCGCCTAACGAGTGAGTGATAGCTCTATGCCAGACTCGCCACCGCGAAAGTGTCTGTTGTCAGATCCCCCAGCGTGACGCAGCCCGCACGCGCCGCCGCCGCACCCGCCCCGCAACTACTCTGACATCATGCGCTCCCTCGCCGCGCGGTACAACAGCCCGCCTAACGAGTGAGTGATAGCTCTATGCCAGACTCGCCACCGCGAAAGTGTCTCTTGTCAGATCCCGCAGCGTGACGCAGCCCTCACGCGCCGCTGCCGCACCCGCCCCGCAACTACTCTGACATCATACGTTCCCTCGCCGCGCGGTATAACAGCCCGCCTAACGAGTGAGTGGTAGCTCTATACCAGACATGACAGCGCCAAAAAAATCTTAGATATGTATAGAGTATATACTCTATACATATCTAAGATTTTTATATAGAGATTTTGTATAGATATATATAGAGTTTTTATTTATAGTTAATGGCCTGTAATGAAAAAAAAATAACGCCATAATTTTTGCGTTACGAAGTATAATTTTGTGAAACAACTTTTGACAGCAAAAGGGCGACAATTGGAAATTTTCCATTAGTGATGAATAATACGCACCTATTTGTTTTTATTTGTTGCCTTTTCTACTGCCGGAGGTTGTTGGACAGAGTATACCAAATACCATATAGTTTGTTTGAATAGAGGTTATGTGGTTTAACTGTGTGAATATTCTTTTCGTTGTCTTGTTTCATACCACTCTATCACGCTTATAGTTGCTGTTTTGACTCAGTATTTAAAAAAATCCAATGCACTTATATTTAATTTTCACGCTAGATTTTAATCCATATATCAGAAATTGAAAACAGAACATCAGCTCTTACATAAATCACCACTGTGGCACGTTTTTTAGGGACACAAAATAAGACAATGAAAAGAATTTTGACCCAACTAACTGTCGTAACACAATTGACGCGATCCTGAATCGTGATTTTTGTTTTGATTAAGGGAACATATTGTGAAAACACAAATCAAATTATTTATTAACTAAATATTTTGATTTGTACTTTTTTAATAATTTGACCGGTGGTTGCTAAGACCGAGTGGCCGAGGGGTACAGGCATCGGCCGCGAAAGCTGAGTACGTGGGTTCGATCCCCACCTCGGGCATAGGTGATCTTGGTCGTTTTTCTTTGGTATATGACATCTAATATTTATAATTTGATTACGGGCTTAACTACATAATTTTTTTTTAATTTGTGATCCTATAGTCCAACTAAATCATCCGCCAGGTTCCCCGAAACTCGTTACGTAATATAATGCACAGTAGCCAGTTAAACTAGTTCTAATCCTATGAACCGTAACATTCATCAAGCGTGTACCTCTTTGAATATTCGTTCTCCGACATAGTATTTAAGAGAGATGGTTTAATGTTCAACATATCCCTGAATTTTAGATTTATTAAATTTTTCGGGATCTTTTGTCAAGGTAGTCCAACCATATAGTAATAAAATAATAAAATCTGCAGTTTGATGCGTCGTTCACCGCATGCAAACGCGCACCATGCAGTGTAATTCCCGCATAAATACAGGGTATTTTTTATTCGCAGGCTAAATTTTCACGCGCCGATTTATTACTTCGCTTATTCATTGACCTATGATCTTCTTCTTCTTTGACTTATCCCATTTCATTTGGGGTCGGCTCTCCTCGTCAATCTTCGCCAGGTGTATCTGTTCTGGGTCGTCGAGACATCTAATTGGGCTTTCTTAAGGTCGTTGTTAATAACGGACATCCAGGTCATAGGGGTCTACCTATCTTTCTCGGACCGGTGTTGATGTCCAGGACTATGATATGATATGATAGTATGTTATACTTAATACAGCACCAATTTTATTCTCGGATGTCTATCCGATGTCCGAAGTTCATCAATATAACCTCAGAACCCCCTAAAGTTTGGCTGATGAATAAAGGTCATCCTGTATAGTCAATACTGGTCCAGTCTGGTTTGGCCATTGTACACCATTACTAAGCCATGCAACTTCCAGGTAAGGTTGGGTAACCTGTATAAAGGATGTGAACTAGTCTGGGCGGAAACTAGGGTTACCAACCGTACTAGGAGTATATTATATAGTATTGTACTATATATCGACTCAGTACAGTCAAAGGCAAAATAAGGTGAATATAAAAATGTGTCCCAGCGCACTTATATCCTTGTAATAAGAACATCGTATCGATGATCCTTTCGATAAATATTTTTGCACTTGTCTGTACTATATACTGTTGAAGAAAAATATAGAACGCAACAACGCTATATTTAGGGGTATCTTACAATTGAGTGGTTTCCAAAATGCTTGTAAAAATGTATCATATTTTAACCCAAAATAAAAATTTGTCATAAAGTACTATATTTTTTACAATGTACTACATATATTTTTACGTGCGTTTTTTGGAAAATACTATATATCGCAAAAATTGTTGGCAACCCTAGCGGAAACAGTGACTACGGCATAGTATAAGGATAATGACAGTAACCTATCGCTCGCCGCGCAGTAACTTTCATGACGTAACTTCCGCTGGTATAATATCGGCGGTTGACATCTAAAACTCACTCTAACAACTGTCACTATGAGCAACCTCGTATGTCAGTATTGAATCAGAACTGGGATACGAGCTTTATTTCAAGTAGGTATTTGTTACAAATTGTTACTTAGTGAGTTTTTATTGTCAACGGACGATATAAATTGAATATCCAGACGCAACGACGACTGCTGACTATTACAAATATATAATTGTCGGTTGACAAATAAGACTGACTATAAAAACTGTCATTACTCTTAGCGATCTCGTATATTAGTATTGAATCACAACTGAGATACGAGCTTTATTTCAAGTAGTATCGACAGAATTGAATCCTGATCCATCATAGAACCTTATAACAACGGCATAAGTCAAATTGTACGACAGTTGCTCCAATTTTATTTATAACACAGAGGATTCACTTTTATCCATAGTATGTACCTATTTATTACTTAGGGTCGATTTCGCCGAACATTTATTTGGAAAATAATGCTTAAAACTCCATAGTAATTTGACACTAGTATTTTGATAATAAACCTTCCAATCGAGCCTTAGCGAGCTTTGGCTGCCAATATATTATCTTGTTTTTTATTGTGAATCACATGTAACTTTTATGAAGATAGAATACTGTATATTAATATAATGTACCGCTATTCACAGTACAACTATACCAAGTTAACTAGCTTACTGTTATTAAAATGTCTCGAAGAATTATCTCGAGGACCGGATGAAACGAATAAACGTAACTCGTAAAACGTTACGACTTACGCAAAATGTGTCTCAATCAATAACGCCTATTTCCTTAATGTATTTAGTTCAAAATGTTATTCGTAACTAATTTTAAATTTCAAAGTCGAAACAATAATAAGATATCTGAAACACGAAACTGCATATATGCATTTAAATTAAAACATGGCGGCATCGGCGTCTTTTTCTCTAATGCGTTATTTTCACATTATTTTAACAGGTATCTCTAAACCCCAATAAACCTAATTTGAAAAACAAATATCTTTTCGATGCCAATAAAACTTAAATAAATTAAAAGCTTCAACTAATTGGGATTTTACAGAGCACTTACTTAAATGCGCGTAATGGTATTGGCTCGTGCTGTTTTAAATAAGTGAGTCACAGGTCTTAAACACATAACATAAAAATATACTACCTACTTGTAAAGATCGCAACATGGCCATTCATTTTATGAATACTGATAATAGACATACACACACGTCATCAGACTCGCTTAGTCCGTTGCTGGACGAATTCCTCTCCTTTTAACTATGCATATGGGTGTATAAGAAGGTAAATATCCATAATCATCACGCTGGGCAAGTGGATTGGCGATCGCAGTAGTCTGTCCACTACGATGATGCTGCTGCCCATCATCAATCTTCTGTAAACGAATATTGGTTGACACGTTTTACGGTAGATAACTTAAAGATATTATGCTTAATAATATTTCACTTGGAATTATGCGGTTCCTGGGGATAACTACTCTAGCATAATTTTATAAAAATCAGGAAATAATTACGACAGTATAGGTCAACATTTGTTAAATTGATCGTAGATCTCGGAGATAAACGGCTATGCCAGACATTAATAAGTTGATCTAGACATTAAAGAAAGGAAACACTCGATCATTTTAAGCAACGCATTTCCTATTTGCTCTCGACATTTCACACGGCATGTCACAACACTACGGTTCACCGACCGGCTAGTGATGCCCTAGCCAATTAGCATATTAATCGATTCGATAACTTACGTTTAGTCGACAAATTTACATGATTCGTGAGAACCGACCGTCGCCGCGTGAACTTATGTTATATTAATGAATTGCTCATGTTTCGAGGGTTGATGACCTCTGTCAATATTAATTATTAATCAATAAATTATCTCGTGCCTGTATTTGTTAAGTATGCGGAATGCAACTAATTTGTCGTTAGAATTCTATCTTCATATCATCAGGACAAATTTAATCAGTTAATATTTAAATTTGTCTAAATTTATTCATACTTTGTTTATGGTATACTTGTGTCATGATGGCCAAAAATTTGCATGATGAATGTTAAATTTAGATATCTGAGATAGCTATTTTAACACAATCGTGTTAAGTAATATTAACTTTAGTAAAACAGCCATAAAATCTAAACTAGATTGTAGACTAGAATGATGGCATTCTAAGTACAAAACAAAACCACTGCAAATCACGAAAGTGCCGTAACGCACCGTAAAACCCACTGCAATGATTGCTTTGCAGATTCACGATAGATAATGTCGTACAACGAAAAACGTACCCATTGTAATTTACTATTACTATTTAACCACTCACTTTAATTTGTGCGATAGATTCTATATCTATGTAAAATAAGAGTGATGACATATCCCAAAAGCTACATGATGCTTCATCATCAGTGAGTGGTTAAGAAATGTAAAGCAACAAAATTAAGTAAATTTTCGTTCCGCAGCTACTTCCACCGCATGAACGGCTTCGGGCCGGAGCGTGCGCCGGCGCAGGAGCCGACGGACGCGCCGCTCGGCGGGCTGTTTACCAAGATGGCCAAACAGCAGGGCGGCCCGCCGCGGCTGCCAGCTTTCCCTGTCATGCTCGATATGAGCTCCACTAAGGTACATCACTAGCATAGTTTACGCAGTATAAAAAAATGCGTCAGATTAAAAAGATAATTGTAATGTCGCTCGTAACGCTCGGCGGCTATTCGCCAATGTGGCTTAGCAGCATAGGGTAACCTTCGATAAGATAAAGTAATAAGTCACTAAAATATATTCGTTTAGAACTGACCCGTAACAAAATGTTTACTTAAGAAAAAAAAGTAGAACGACCAATCTGTTGAGGAAGCACATGCGGCTCATCGGCTTTTCATCATGATAGCCTAGCAGTCAAGCTGCCTGCATTTCCTGACATTCCACATGAGATCCACTAAAAGAATATCACTTAAGAATAGTTCACTTAGAAATGGCAGTTTTCAATTTAAAAAATATGTCAGAAAAATAAAGAAATTAAGGACATGTCGCTTATAGCGCTCGGTAGCTTTTGATAAAGATGGTCTGCTGGCAGCAGGGATACTCACCTTCCTTGCCATGCTCGACAAAGATACGTTGATAGAGAAAGAAAGAGCTAAAGATTCATAGAAATCCAAGCGTTTCTTCCGTCAAATTACTTGCGCCATTGCAAAAAAAACTGTTAAAAGTTCACCTAACGATATAATCACCTGATCGGAATAGTTTATCAAAATCCACCATTTAGTCCAGTTACCCTGATTTCCCATAGGTATACCTACCCATAATTTTCAAAGTACCAATGCAATAAAGATCATCTTAACCCTTAAGAGAACAGCCGCAACATAGTTGCCCACCAAGCTTGAAACAGAAACGCATCTTATTTAGTAGAATTGTAGCTCGAAATTGAATGTTTGGGCATAAATATTATACCTATTCTGTTTAAGGGTTAATATCACTGCGCAACACAATCTCAAAGCAAACCGCTAGTCTGTTAGTCGATCCAAAATAGGTAAATTAACCGTCCAGCCTCATCAAACCACTACATGGAATAATAGATTGGTCAGTTATATTACATCTTCCTCTACTTATATCTAAAATATCGTTGAGTTTTGATTTAGATTCATATAATAGTCTCAATTAAATCCAAAAATGGTATCTTGTTCAAATTCTATTCCAGAAGACAACCCATCGCGTGCGTAGTTAGTGGTTAGAGACAGGATGTCGATGATCTAAGCAAACAATCGGTACAGTTGCCCCTATTATATCCGAGTTGACAAGACATTGGGTTCACTTACAGCGCCACTATCGTTCAAACAATGTTACATCTCTACCTGCCTTCAACCTCTTTGTCCATCATGACTGTACAAAGACGAAACCAACCATTTTTTATCGTAAAAATAATCAAAAATACCCGCAACGTTATTAGGTAATCCTCGTTACTTAAGAAGCCACTGCCCCTATGAAATCATTTACGGTCAGGTGGGTTTTAATTTCAAAAGCACGATATAAATTCATATTAATTATTATATGCCCGTACTCACTGACCTTCCTGTTTTAATTGCTATTTTACCCGGTTTCATAGTTCACGGCTGTGATTAAAATGTCTCGAGGGATCATAAAATTCATAAGGCTCTATCGCGGCTAGCATCTAGAGGCGAGCGCTCGTTTATGTTAATTTGAAGCTCTTTAAAATCATAATGCGCGGCGGGTAGCACGCTTCCTTTCCAGTAATAATGAAGGCAATTAAATCTGATAAGGCTCACGACCTTTACACTTCCTTGGAGTGCAGATAACGTGGAAAGAGTGTTAATTGCGAGGGGTATAGGCGAGCGGCGCGCGCGCCGGTAGGGTGCTAGCGCCCCGCCCCTGCGCGCGCCGACTCGCTCGCTCGACTCTCGACTCGACTGTAAAAGGAACTGGAGCTGCACTAATTGGCGGTGGCACGCGCCGAGTGCCGCGACACGCTAGTGATGTACTGATGGGATGTGAAATCAAACCGCCGCTCGACTTTTAAATTAGATGACTTTTTACACACGAGTGCAGTGAGCACGCGGATATTGCAGCGTTAAAATTGTTACAGTTATGACTCTGACTTTCTAATAAAAAAGCGTAATGATACAAAATGGGCGTTATTATATTTGTCTCAATCGTCAGCGTGTCTTTATGACACGAGCGGATTACTCGAGTTGGAAATACTTTATTACCGGGTAATGATGATATTGCTCACATGTTGTAATGAGGGCTACAATAAAGCTGTTTTCCGAGGCAATTAGCCGTTGAATCGGGGTTACGTCACGATCTTCCGCTCCTGATTCAAATTAGCTTGAACAATCAATTAGGCTGCATTCTATTAGATATGGTTACGGGGGATCGCCCACAGCGTTTGTTGGTAACGAACGATTACCTTTAGTCACTTACTCGTGCAGATCTTCGATAGCTTAAGCAAAGTGAAACGTCCCGTTTTGTTCTTCAAATTGATGTCGTGTTCTAGCAAATGTTTGTCTTTAAAAGGCAACGGGTAAAGGTAAATAAATCTCGGCACCTGTTTCTCCGCCGCACGCGTTCATTTCACGCCGCGCGCGTCTGCATTTTATATGAAATTAGAACGCATGAGCCTTTTTTAGTGAGCAATTAAAAAAGATAGATTGCAATTTGACCCGCGGGTAGCTAGCGTGACGGGTGGGTACGTTATTATGATGAATGCTCGTGCTCTCGATCAGATAACGGCTCACCTTTCATGTTTGCTCAGAGCTCGACGGCTCAGTACCCAGTGCCGTATGGCATCTGACCGGCTGAGCACTCGGCGATGGATCACGTCGAGGTCGACGACACGTTCATTGTCTTAATTTATCAAATTAAAGAAAGTCGAGTTTCGCTACCTGCTTTTCGGAGGCAATTATGAAACGGCTTTATCAGCCTTTGTAAGACAGCTGCTATTTCAAAATAAATCAACGTTAACGTTGCAATGTAACAAACTGCCTGTCATTACATGTGCTGAGCGAAAATTAGCAACACATTTTAGCTACTTGTTATGCTTAGACGTAATTTATGTCTTCTCATTAGAATTTGGTCTTGAAATATATATAACAATTGCATGTAGGTACTTTATTCACGCTCTAATTCCCATTTTTTTAGACCGTGATCATATGATCTCACTAATTGACATTTACTCGATAAGTCTCCGCTATCCCATCCCTATACCTACCCTCAAAGTCTGTTTCCATATTAGTGTCGCATCCAAGTTAAGTAATTTTGAAATAAAGTTATATGCATGAAAAAGATGCAGATATTTACTACTCATTCAGTTGGTGCATTCCACGAAAAAGTCCACCGATGTCCCGTACGAACACGGTTTTTCTCAAAATTGTGGATTTATCGAAGTTCTTTTTCGTGACTAGAGTAGTCAAAAATTGCTCAAAAATATATATAATATCTAACAACTTGGAAGAAAACTCAAATTATCGAAATATACACGCGTTTGTACGGGACAGCCCATGGAATGCTCCAGTTATGTTGCGCACCAAATTTGGGGCACACATAACATCTTCAACCTATATCAGTCCTCTGTTAGGCATATCTCCTATTAACTCAAATTGAAATCATTTATTTCAGAACTAACGAATTTACGATTATTAACAAATGGTCGGTGAGTATTTAGTCTCACTGTATTCTTACAGCTGTCACCCGGCGTCAAAACTTGCAGCAAAAACAAAATCTAACATCAGTGAATTCCCCACAGACGCTGCTAGCGATATCCCGAGTGGGTCGCGGGGGGCGCTCGCGCCGCAAGCGCACGGGGGCTGCGCCGGAGCATTCGCCGCTGGACCTGTCGGCGGCGGGCGAGAGCGCCGCCAAGCGGGCGCGGCTGTCCGCCAGCCCGAGCACCAGGAGCGACAGCGATGAGAGGGACCCTGCGTCTAATGATGGTAAGAATCACAGAATTAGATTTGGATAGAAGAAACAAGTTCATTCATTTGTGTGGCGGCCGAGCGTGTCAGATTTTGTACTGAAGTTGTTACTTGCCTATGATTTTAAATATGTCTCAGGCATTTAGTATTCATATTTTTTTGTGTTGTTGCAATTAATATTACTTAAGGAGGCATTATTAATGTTTTTGTTCACTTCAACTTACAAAATTTGACGGCCGAAAGCTGCAAGCTGCGATTAAAGACGGACAACTCAGTGGATTTCACTGAGTTCATTTGACACGCTAAGTAGATAAGTTTGCTTGGTCGATGGTATATATGACATCTGTGGTAAGAATCATCATCATCTAGTCCTAGCCGATTTCGGCCACGGCGACTGGTTACACTGGTTGTTGAGCGCGTCGGTCATGTGCTCTCAGGTGACTGATGTAGCCAATCTTTGCAGCTAATAAATTTGATGGTAAGAATACTAAGAATACAATACATCTCTCTCGCACTTGTGACTTCGTATATAAGTGTGACAGGGAGGCGACACTTCGTTCGTGGTTCGTGGTAGGGCCTCTTATCGGCTCGGACACGGATGCGCGAATTGTGGCGTGGCAAGCGTATTTTCTAATCATTTTAGGATTATTTTTGGCAAAAGCTATATACTTTGCGTATTGAGGGCAATAGAGAATAACGATTTAGTAGAGACTAAATTGTTATTTAACATAACGCACTCTCAAATTACTCTAATGTATATGTATTTCCTGTTATATTTATTATTACCTGAAAAGCGGTACAATAGGCGTCCCGCGTGAACCTTTTGCGGGACCCATACTCAAGGCCCCCAGAAACGGGACGTCACGCATATAGCGGGACGGTTGGCAACCCTACTTAGAACCCACCCTATGGTCAGTCGCAGGTTAACCTAGGCTTATGTGCATATCGACGGCTGACGAACAAAAGTCACTCTGAAAACTGTCACTACTCTTAGTAACCTCGGATGTCAGTATTGAATTAGAACTGAGATAGGTACGAGTCATACGAGCTATACAGGGTGATTAGGGGTCGTGATCCTAACTGAAAAATATGTTAAGATGGTCTTTCTGAACAATGTTTCCCTTGGGACCTATATAAACAAACGTACCTACTTGTTTGCGACTAGTTACGTTCGAGTTCATTAATATGTATACATTACTAATTCTTTGCAATTGTATTTACATAATTATAAAACGAGACTGGAAGTTATGAACACTTCCGCACCGGTCGGTATGAAATGAGTAATTTTTTTCGTGATATTCATTTTTGATCCATGTGAAACCTTATTCAGAAAGACCCTGTATTTCAAGTAGGTATTTGTTACTTAGTGAGTTTTAGTTGTCAGCCGACGGTATTATATCGCTTTGGATTTAAAACAATAGAAGTACTATCTACGGACGTTGTGTAAAAGTCGCGCAATTTCTCGCATGGTAATACAACAGATATATAATTATCATTCATTGAGCTCATACTGCAATACAAACAAATGAAAAAATCGGGAGTTATGTACGATAAGGTTTGACATGTTGTGACATACGTTAATTATTATTAGATTTCACATCGCAAAATAGTTATTAGAAACGTTTTACTGTCAGCAACACTTTGCGATAAGAGATCTCTAAATATCATACATGTATTATTACATTGAAATAAGTTCTACGAAATATTACTGGGCCTTAATACTAGTTATGTAATACAATCCAATCATATAATTAGTGTTCTAAAACTGTTGCTACATTGTTTTAAAAAGAATGCAAGATAAATAAAGGCCTTGCATTTACCGGTTACTCATTTTAGATTATACTGATATACTCGTAAATATAATTGTGGTTAACTAGATAAACAAGCAAATTACCGCTAAAGGCTGTTTTAAACCGAGATCTTATCTAGGTATTACGTTTTAGACACGAACTGACAAAAATGTAGTAACCTTTTCTTACTTCATTGTCCTGTAACATTTGCTTTTATGACCTTGTTT
>JALPQI010011962.1:0-34257 GCA_025490895.1 Thaumatotibia leucotreta
AAAGTAAGTTTAGTTTAATAATGACACTCATGTGATACTTGTGTAGACTGATTAATTATAAAGAAGCCATCATACGAAAATTGTTAGGTATGCTTTAAGGGATGATAAGTTCCGTAAAACGTTATAATGAGGGTTTTCTGAAATGCCGTTCATCAGGGCGGCAGCACTGAGGCGTCAGGTCCAGAAACTTGTCTAAATTCTCAGAGCGCCTATAGTTTCGTGTTTAAATGATTTGTACAAGTTAATAAAATTATGTAAAAAAAATAAAATGACCTTCTTCTAGTTAGTTGTTCTTTGAGGCTAGGTAATTGTGTTTCTTAGCGGGACCTTACCGCTAAGTGGCGCCAAATAGTGGCATACGTTTTAGACAGAACACTACTTATGACATTTGACATTTTAATTAAAGAAAATATTTCATTAATTTTGTGATTTTATTTTTATCCTAAAGTGTAGATTTAGAAATCATGACATATTAAGGATCGCAGAAGATCGTGATTCTGGGTAGGAAATAAGGTTTATTCGCACTGTTCATCGCTACCTAATTTGGTAAAAATATTATTATTGCCGATAAAAGCATACGATGAAGACTGGACAACACTAATAGTAATGACATTTTATCTAGTCAGGTTGGTAGCATTGTTCAAGAAAAATTAAGAAAATGGAGTCGGTGATATAATTCACGACCGAGTAGAACTACCTTGTTTGTCTCTTTTTCCTTATGGAATACATACTGAGATGGTAAAGGATGACAATAGTTTGTTCAGGTATGTCTTAATACACGGAATCTTCCCTATATTTTATCTGTGTTGGCCACAAACTTATTTCATTGTCATGTCATTGTCAAAAGTGAGTGACTTAGAATTGTTTGATGAGTATTTAATTTTGTCTAATACGTATTATCTTTATTAACACTATTTATTACGTAGGTACAGTACATGGGATCAAATTTGATTAGTATTTAATAGATTATACACATTTGCTATGGAATTCTTTGGAATAACCTTATACGGGCCTCAAAACTACATAAAAGATGTAATGAAAGAGGGATATCATGAACCTGAGTGTAAAGAACAGGTTGAAGCTGTAATGCAAAACGTAGTAAGTCACTCTGCTTGCCCAGAGAAGGTAAGTTGTATATAGTAGCATTTCTTTAATACTTTTGTTGTTACGACATTATTTTATTTTACTCAATTGATGAGAATAAGGTGCTTTGGGGTTAAAAACAATGCTTAATTCAGATCGGTTAAATTTAGATGCACAAATCGCAATAATTCATATTTTGGCAGTTATACTACACGTTCAGTGCACGGTACTCGCGGGCTATAGTGGCGGGCATCTCGGTACATTCTAATTAACATGACGCAATCTTAAATTGCTCTCATATTCGTATTTATATTATTATTTAGTATTTCTAGTTCAGTATTCCCTAAAAAGCGGGACAATCGGCGTCCCGCGCGAACCCTTTGCGGGACCCATACTTTAGGGCCCCAGAAACGGGACATCCCGCATATAGCGGGACGGTTGGCAGCCCTACTCGTAAGTCAGAACCGAAGAAGTTTTCCTTTCAAGAAATGAGATCCTTTTAAAATTGGATATACTTATTTACCAACTTTTTGTGATAATAGTGTTTAAATACGTTGCTTGATTTTGGAAATAAATTAAATGAAAATATTTTGAATAGGTACCACTTTTTAAGGAGTGGGTAATTTCGAAAGCCGGTGGGATTTACCCTGTATTTGTAATTTGTAATTGCAATTACTTTTAGTCATTGTAATTATTAATTAGTAACTCAATTACGTTTTGCCCAACACTGGACTAGGCCAAGAGCTGTACTCTTGTACAAAAAAGTTGGTAATCCACTTGTGTCATTCGATTTTCCACGAAAGTGCCCAACTGTGTTTCTCTCAGAATTTCTGCCCTACTAAACTACCTACTTACTTCCTTTTTATAAATGTATTTCCAGATTCAGAAACCTGATTTATCCGTTATTAGATTGATCGATTGTTATATTGGTCGCGTCAACGGATTCGCATACGGTTCTACGGAAAGATTCAAAAAAATGAAACGGAAAGGAGTAATGAAACCAACAGGTCCAGCTGATATTTACAGACTCCCACCTACAACAGCTATGGAGGTGAATTTAAGATTCCAAATTTTTACTCACGACTTTTGTTTGTTCATATTCATAATCTAGCTAAACTGTTACGATATTTTGTGATCAAGATTAAAAACGACCGCCCGTTTAGGCTTGTGTCACTAGATTCCATTTCAGCATTGACAGAATGTCGTTGATACATAGCTCGACCATAATATCCCGCGGTTTTATTTTTGTACCGTTAGGTAGGTAATACTCATTTTCATTCTCAACATAAAAGGTCTCCACGGTCAAAGAAATTTTAGATACTAAGAATAATACATAAAATTAATAATTTTGGAGGTGTAAAGGCTCTCCAAACGTCAAAAATTAATAATAAAAAGGCTGTTAAGCTAACAGTCTTATAAGCTAAGTCTACAAAATACATAACTAATATGTATTAAAGTCAATGTCATGTAAATCTAAGACAGCTTTTGAGACTGAAGACACGGCCATGGTTCCTCGTCATTTAAGTAATCGTCAACTTTATAATAACTCTTTTTGAGAAGACCATTTTTGATGTACATTTTGAATGAATTTTAGGGCAGTTCCCATGCCTCTAAGGGTACTTTATTGAAAAAGGTAACACAGTTTCCAACAAACGACTTTTTTATTATCTGTAGACGAAATTTGGTAACCAATAACTTATGCTTGTTCCGTGTATTGCGGCTGTGGATGTCAGAAAGCTTCTTAAAGTTAATATTCTTATGTGTGTACATTATCACATCCAGTATGTATTGTGAAGCTACTGTGAGAATATCTATTTCCTTGTAAATGGATCGTATCAATTGCTCTCTTCTGAAGAATGAAGATGGTGTCCGAATCTGCTGCTTTGCCCCAAACCAGTATGCCATAAGACATAATACTGTGAAAGTAACTAAAGTAAACTAGGCGAGCTGTCTCCAAGTCAGTGAACTGTCAGATTGTTCTTAATGCATAGGGGAGAGTGGGGAGGATCCGTACACTTTTTACTCTATGGCTCGTAGAAAAAAAAGTACTAGCAAAATCAAGGCAACTTGGTGGCTATATTATCTGGCTTTAATAATAGTTCGGCTTCGAACTAATACAAAGTAAGGTAAGAACGTCAGATAGTTTTTCCCAAAAAATTAAAATCGTACTAAAGCGCCCCATGCGTGGGGTATTTTCGTACATAGTATTTTTACCACAGTATTAGTTTTATTCTCAACTGTCTGTATTTATTTACAAATTTTTTATTCATATATCGACGACTTCATTTGGAAAAAACAATATTGTCACTTAACAAAAATATTGGGGTACATTCGTACAGTAAGGATTCTCATACATTCTTGGCTGTACGAAAGTACTCCATCCAACAATGAAAAAGTTATAACAAAAAATAAAAATAACTGATATCCTAATTCCTAATCATATAATAAAGCATTTCATACGTAGTTCAAAGATTAGCTTATAAAGTATATTTAATTACGTGTGTAACTGAGCAAAGTTTTCTGAAATAAATGCATTTAAAAGTGACTCTTATAATTACTTTGAGGTGTCAAAAACAGTTTTAATTTTTTTTGAAGAAACTATCTGCCATATTTCCATCCCATCTCGGTGATACGTTATGCATATTAGTGGCCGCTATACATAAAAATATGAACATGTTCGCGTTTCGGATAGCGGAGATATGACCTCTGTACGAATGCTCCCGCTGTACGAATCCTACCCACTCTCCCCTACGCGGCAGAGCTCAGCCTTTTTGCCAGGGTAGATATGTGAGGAGCCCATTGCAGATTGCTGTCCAAGGTAAGGCCCAGAAAAAGTGCATTATCAACAAGGTCTAGCTTCTCGCCATTTAACGTGATAATAGTTTCAGACTTTCTTACATTTGGAAGCGAGAATCTTACACATATATGGTCTTCTTCGCATTAAGAAGTAAATGATTTGCTGTGAACCACTCTGATACCTCTTTCAAAGTTTCAGTGACTTGTCTGTAGTCAATTTGTTTTCTGTCAACTTTAGAAATTAATGATGTATCATCAGCAAACATAACTATGTCACATTTATCTTTTACAAGGTTCGGCAAGTCATTTATGTACAAGACCCCAGAATAGAACCCTGAGGTACTCCAAGCTTTACAGTCTTGCCACAAGATTCGGTTCCATTTACAACCACTTTCTGGGTTCTTAAATTTAAGTAAGAACAGACAAGGTCGAGAGCTTCCACTGACAATCCATAGTATTTTAGCTTGTCCATGATCCACGCAATCGAATGCTTTGGAGAGGTCGCAGAAGACACCAATAGCATCTTGCGAATTATCCCAGGCATCGTAAATATGCTTGGTTAGTACTGACTGAGGCGGCGTCTGTAGTTGAACGACCTCTTGTAAACCCAAATTGCTGATTCTGAAGCAGTTCATTCCTGTTGAAGAAGTATGAAAATAGGTCTAAAGTTTCCAAGGTCATATTTGTTTTCTGATTTAAATAGAGTAATCACTTTGCTGTACTTCATAAGATTGGGAAACACACATTCTCTTACACAAGCATTAAACACATTTGCTAAGTACGGTGCAATAACATCGATAACAGATTGCATGACTTTCACAGAGATTTCCCAAAGGTAGTGTTGTGAATTTAAGCGTCGAGGCGTAAACTAAAAGCCTCGAGTCGCGACTGCTGAGTCTACAAGCCTCGAACCTTAAAGCCTCGGCCGTATAAGCTTCAAGCAAAAAGCTTCGTGTTAACGTCATAGTACACATTAAACCTCGAGTCCATAAGACTCGAGCTTTAAAGCCTCCTAAGTCTTCAAGGTTTAAGTCTATAAAGTTTGAAGCGTTTCGAGTCTTAAAAGCTTCAAACATATGAATATTGTTTTTTATAGTTATACAAGGTGCTCATAGATCCGATAGATCTATGTGTCTACTATACTTAATTATACAGGGTGGAAATGAGTATACAGACAAAACTTGAAGGGTGTAGTTAATCCTGACAGAGTTGGGTTATACTCGTTTCTGACTAATTCACACCTGTGGAATTCGATTTTCGGGTCCATTCTAAGATCCAAGATGGTCCACAACTTTTTTTGCAATTTTCATCATCATACTCGTTTCTGACTAATTCGTATACGTGGGATTCGATTTTCGGGGCCATTCTAAGATCCAAGATGGCGACAACTTTTTTTGCAATTTTAATCATTATACTCCTTTGTGACCAATTTGCATCCGTGGAATACGATTTTCGGGTCCATTCTAAGATCCAAGATGGTCCACAACTTTTTTTGCAATTTTCATCATCATACTCGTTTCTGACTAATTCGCATACGTGGATTTCGATTTTCGGGTCCATTATAAAATCCAAGATGGCGACAACTTTTTTTTTCAATTTTAATCATTATACTCGTTTCTGACTAATTCGCGTCTGTAGAATTCGATTTTCAGGTCCATTCTAAGATCCAAGATAGCGGCTACTTTTTTTTCAATTGTCATCATTATACTCGTTTCTGACTAATTCGCATGCGAGGAATACGATTTTCGGATCCATTCTAAAATCTAAGATGGCGACAACTTTTTTTGTAATTTTAATCATTATACTCGTCTGTGACTAATTTGCATCCGTGGAATAGGATTTTCAAGTCCATTCTAAGATCCAAGATGGCGGCAACTTTTTTTTGCAATTTTCATCATTATACTGGTTTTCAGAATAAATAAACCTAAGTATAAATACGTTGAAAATTAAATGCGCGTATTTATTTTGACAGTTCGTTAAACGTTCGGCTCAGTGCTGCCATCTCACCTCCCCATAGCGGCAGAAAAAGTATCAAAAACCCTCATTCGCATAACTGGAAATCGATTTTCTTGTCCATTCTGAGATCTAAGATGGCGGCAACTTTTTTTGCAATTTTCATCATTATAGGTACTCGTTTCTGACTAATTCGCATACGAGGAATACAATTTTCGGGTTCATTCTAAGATCCAAGATGACGGAAACTTTTTTTAGCAATTTTCGTCAACTTTTTGAAAGATGGTCGTGTTGTAAAAGATTTCATCCAGTAGAATTACTTATCTATGTATCTATCGGATAAGTTGCTTATCAGCTGATCACTATCGGTTGGTTAATGATACAACAGTATACTAAACACAGATTAATTGAAGGTGCGCTATAGTAGTATTACGAGAAATGCACAATGATATAGACTGTTGTATTGTCAGCCATCTTAGCCTGGTTTTCTAAAAACTGTACCAGTTTTTTTGCTTGAATACCTATTTTATAAGAAATAAAATTAATATCTTAAGAAATATTTATTGAAATAACATTGTTCACAATAGATATTTTAGTGAAATAGTATTAACTATTTCACTAAAGCAAACTAAACGGTCCTCTTAACAATAAATACAGAAAAAGACATTCCTAATGTCAAAAAATCGGTTTCGGCAGAAAATCCAATAACAACCAACAATACCACTATTGCGAACATAAGAATAAGAAAGTAAAATCGCTCAAACGATGACCTTATTGCCCGTCTTTGTCATAAAAACGTAGCCACGATGATAAGCACATCGAAGCCTGAATAGTGTTGTTACCCAAACGGTTTCTTCGCTTTGTAATCGTATTCCCTGCTCTTGAAAAGGCTTGCTCACTGGGAACACTTGTTGCGGTGATACATAAGATGTCAAAGGCCATTTGCGACAACGTGGGCAAGGTACCTTTTTTGTGGAACCACCATAACAATACATCCGTGTCTTCATTCTCTATGGACATGTCATTATATAACTCAATTTCATTTTTCAGTTCAAGTGGAGTAACAGGAACACGCTTGTATAATGACTGAAATATACTGGTATTGAGCATATTCGCTCATTTTGTTCCCGTACTAGCACAGCATTATTCTCAAATTGCTCCGTATCATTTTTATATTTCATCTCATAGAGACTTTTAAGGTACTGGTTTTTTAAACGAGGATCCAAAATTACAGATATCTGAGCAAGCGGTGAATTTAGAAGGGGATAGTATTCGTTAAATTTATCTATCATGACGTTTGAACAATCTTTAAGAGTGTCATTTTGGAAATGCGACGAAATGTGTTGTGACAATATATCTCATATAGGCCTGACGTAATACAAACTGGGATATTCTGGCTTCGACATCATTACAGTAGCATCATTAAAAGATTTTAAAAATATTATTAAACTTTGTACGTTGCCCCAATCTCTAATGGTATATTCAATAAAATCAGCATTATGAACTCCAAGATAATCTAACACTGATTTCATTTTTAAAGCCCTTTCCAGCATAGCAAAAGTGGAGTTCCATCTTACAGGCATATCTTTTATGAGATTGAGAAATGGTATTTCAAGTGCCATGCATGTCTCTTGAAAGAGTTGCTTCTTTTTTGGAGAGGTTAAAATCAAATTTACAATTTTATGAACAGGTAGTTAAGACGATGTCCTTTATTTTCTGAACAGAAAGGCCCTTTTGTACTATTAAATTAAGTACGTGTGCCATACATCTCAAATGATTCAGGTCTTTTAATTCTCTTTGGAATAAGGATATTATATACTTCATGCTTTTGATGTTAGTTCTATCGTTGTCGGTTGTGATACTTATAAATTTATCTTTTAAGCCAAAGTCTAATATAATTTGTAATATCTTATTACTCAGCTGTTCAGCGTTGTGTGGATAGGGTATAATGTCGAAATCTAGGGTAATATGAGCCAATTTAGTTGCATCAGAGAAGAAATGTGCTGTAACGGCGACATAAGGCTTGTTCGTTATCGAGGTCCACAAATCAAACGTTAGAGCAACGTTCCGCTTAATATTCATGAACACTTGGCAGATTCGTGCTTTCTGTTCCTTGTACACGTTCATGACCATTGAAGTCAGTTGGAATCTTGTGGGAATCACAAACGTTTTATATAATGCGTTAAGAAGTTTTCCAAAAGCCTCTTCCTCTACAATTCTAAAGGAATGACTTCCGAGTATAATAAAGTCAATTAGCAATTCAACCAGGTTTCGAGGAGTCCTTGCATTATCATTCGTTCGTTGGGATTCATGAATTATATAATGTTTCTTTAAAACACTTTGAGATGTTTTCATTGAAAACCTTTTAGAGCAATGTTTACAAACAACCTTTGAATCTAGAAGTGTAAAATGTTTCCACTTGTAACAATTCCGCGTTTTAATACATTGCACGCCAGGCTTACACGGCTCGTTCCAGGTGACGATGTAGACGACAAACTAGTATTGCTACTACTAGTATTTGGCATAATGTCTATATTATCCATAGTTTCAGTTTCAGTAATTATTGTAGAAAAACACAATGACAATGACAATACTATTTTATCTTAAGTAGATGTCATGTTTGATAATCTGATAGATACCTAGCAAGAAGAGGTTTTACTGAGTTTAGAAATAATAAATACAAGGTAACTAAATAATAAATACACTCTAAACCAGTTTTTTTTTTCATCTAACTCAAATTTCGTTTAAGTAGTAACATATTCACCATAAGTTTATATTAACCGAGTATTCCTGATCATGTTTAAAAAGACTATTATACAAAATTAATCTGCACTAAAATAGTACATTACGACACAAATGCGAAAAAAATGAAATTGGGGCTCTTATTTGGGGAGGCAAGAGGTCGATAAGAATGTATTTTTAGCTTGAGTTGATTTTTTTTGCCTAGAGGTCGGATTCTCCGGATTCCAGTTCACTACAGCCAAATAAATAAATAACTTGGGACATCTTACACAAATCGACCTAATCCCACGGTAAGCTCAATTAAGGCTTGTGATGTGGGTACCAGGCGACGATATATATATATATATATATATTTTAGGCATTTTATGATATTTGGTTGTAGCGAACCGGAATAATAATGCGATAGGAAGGGAGGAGAGCGGTGGTCTGACTGTGCCTTTGAGTATGCCGAGTATGTCTGGAAACTCGAAACTCGCCGGCAAGCGCGCCTAGGAGGGATGCTCCGGGCCTCCGGGCCTTCGGCCCTACACGGAGCTTGGCCTTCGACCTTCGCGGGTTGTGGAAACGAACGTCGGGCCTCCGGCCCTCCTTTTTGCACGTGTCTCGTAGGACGTTTTTTAGTACAGATGGCCCTCCGCAGTTTTGGAGTTCTTCTTCGATCTTAGAATGGACCCGAAAATTGTATTCCACTAATTAATTAGTCAGAAACGAGTATAATGATGAAAATTGCAAAAAAAGTTTCCGCCATTTTGGATCTTAGAGTGGACCCGAAAATCGTATTCCAAGTATGCGGATTAGTCAGAAACGAGTATAATGATGGGAATTGCAAAAAAATTGTTCCCGCCATCTTGGATCTTAGAATGGATCCGAAAATCGTATTCCACGTATGCGAATTAGTCAGAAACGAGTGTAGTGATAAAAATTGCAAAAAAAAGTTCCCGCCATCTTGGATCTTACAACGAACCCGAAAATCGTATTCCTCGTATGCGAATTAGTCAGAAACGAGTATAATGATGATAATAGCAAAAAAAAAATAGTAACCGCCATCTTGAATCTTAGAATGGCCTCGAAAATTGTATTCCTCGCATGCGAATTAGTCAGAAACGAGTATAATGATGAAAATTACAAAAAAAAAGTTCCCGCCATCTTGGATCTTAGAATGGATCCGAAAATCGTATTCCACGTATGCGAATTAGTCAGAAACGAGTCTAGTGATGAAAATTTCAAAAAAAGTTCCCGCCATCTTGGATCTTAGAACGGACCCGAAAATCGAATTATTCCTGATTCGCCGGATTCCTGTTTCGTCGGATTCTTGTTTCGTCGGATTCTTGTTTGGTCAGATTCCTGTTTCGTCGGAAATATTAATATACAATAAAATCACTCAGGTAAAGGAAACACGTGGTTATAAATATTGTGTAACCCTATCAGGCATTTAATTAGTAATTAGCAAAAAAAAATCCTTATTAATCACATTGGGCAGGACCAGGTTAAGTTAAAGCACGTAGATTCGTACTTAAAACATCAAGTAAATTGGCTGTTTATTTTTAAACGCCAGCCTTCTAATTATTGTTTGACCTAATGTATTATTCTTTTCATCACACCTGCTCGTAAAAAGTGTTATTATACGCAGGCATACTTGAACGTAATGAGCTGTATTATGCCCATGGGCAATAATGGATTTTCATAGCACATTATGTTGCACTAGCGCGCCGAGATTCCTTTTATAAAAATATGAATTTCAGTTATCCCTGATTTTGAGAAATGATTTAGACCATTTTAGAGTAGTTTTGTGAAAATATGTTTTATTTAGGTACTTGTTTTGCCTCACAGGTATGATGAAAAACATTGTGTGTGCCACGGGCGGTACAAGAATTATGAACTCGTGTGAAGTAAAGCCCGCGCCTTCGGCTTGGGCTTTACTTTAACACTCGTTCACAGTGTCTTATTTACCGCCCTTAATACACAATGTCCTATTGCAACAACAATGACTCCGTAATGTGTCCTTTTTAACGTACTCATTAGTTAGCATACATGTACAGTCGAGTTCATAAATATATGAGCAAATCCAAGGCATCAAAAATAAATGAGCATAGAAAGATACATTTGCATTTGAATCATGATTTGTCAGTACCTACGGTACTCTTTTCGATGACTGTCAAAATATACGGAAAAAGTTTTACGTATTTTAATAATTAAAAAAATATATTAGTAGGTACCAAATATTTATAACTTTTCAGTTGTTTACATATTAATGTGACACATGCTCAGATTAATATGTAAACAATGGCAATCTTTGGGCGAGGCCTATGTTCAGTAGTGGACGTCTTTCGGCTGATACACGGTGGGCTGAAAATCGGCCTCCATAGAAATAGAAACCGAAGTCTTAAATATGAACTTTTTTTTATTGAAATAGTTTTAGTTGGGTTTTATTATGTACCAAAATTAATCTTAGCTAATTTGGTTGGAAAAATAATTAATTATAATTTTTTTTCAAAATCTTTGTATGGCGCGTATCGGAAAAATCGAGTTTTCTTCGAAAATAATGAATTTCCCGTCATATCCTGACAGATAATTTTAGAACTAATTATTTTTGATTTTTCCACATTGTTAAAATTTTCCTACGGGGTGCACTTTTTTTTAAAAAAATCGTTTTTTTTTACTTTTTTTTTATTTCATTTGTTTGTTGTAATATGGTTAAACTCGTTATTTTGAATATAAAAAATGAATTTGAGTTTGATCGACCCAATAACTTACGCGTAGTGATTTTTTTTCTAAACAAATGTATGAAGTGTACGAGTAAAAAGGATTTTTTCTTCAAAAATTCAAGGTATACCGCAATATCCTTGCAGATAATTTAAGTACCAACTATACGTATTATGGATATTTTGACATAACGCCAACTTTTCTGTCGTATGCACTTATACAGAGTGTTTTTTTTTAAATGGGACAGTATGGGGAAATCGGAAACTATAGAAGATACAAGGAAGCTGTCTTAGATTAGGTTACATTAGGTTTTTTTTTGAGATAACAATTTTGGCATTTTCAAAATTTTGGTCAAGTGCGAGTTGTGCCTAAAAATTTATAATATTGATAAAAAGAGGAGTTCTTCAAAAGAGGAGTGTACAAGTTCTTATTGGGTCGGCAACGCGCATGTGACACCCCTGGGGTTGCAAGCGCCCATAGGCTACGGTGACTGCTTTCCATCAGGCGGGCCGTATGCTTGTTTGCCACCGACGTGGTATAAAAAAAAAAAAAAATTTTAGACGCAGATCGACGTGATTTCATGCGTAGACAATTTTATTGTATTAGACAAAAAAAACTGAACAGCAGAAGTTAGTCAAATTTAAGAAAACCATTTCTCATATTACATCCGCTGTGAAGTGTCTACTACTTCAAGGTCAATATTTAAAAAAACTTACACTTTTCGAACACGACATTTGAATTTGGATGGTTTTATTTAAGTTCAAAAGGATTTTAATAAATTACATGTGGCGAGCTCATAAAGAAAAAAAAATGAAAATATTCAACGAAATTCAAACTACGAATAGGTACTCAATGACCATTACAAATTTAAAGTTTTTCTTTTCTTTATGAGCTCGGCTCGATGGATTTCTTAAATTTGACTAACTTCTGCTGTTCAGATTTTTTTGTCTAATACAATAAAATTGTCTACGCATGAAATCACGTCGATCTGCGTCAAAAATTTTTTTTATCAATATTATAAATTTTTAGGCACAACTCGCACTTGACCAAAATTTTGAAAATGCCAAAATTGTTATCTCAAAAAAAAACCTAATGTAACCTAATCTAAGACAGCTTCCTTGTATCTTATATAGTTTCCGATTTCCCCATACTGTCCCATTTAAAAAAAAACACTCTGTATAAGTGCATACGACAGAAAAGTTGGCGTTATGTCAAAATATCCATAATACGTATAGTTGGTACTTAAATTATCTGCAAGGATATTGCGGTATACCTTGAATTTTTGAAGAAAAAATCCTTTTTACTCGTACACTTCATACATTTGTTTAGAAAAAAAATCACTACGCGTAAGTTATTGGGTCGATCAAACTCAAATTCATTTTTTATATTCAAAATAACGAGTTTAACCATATTACAACAAACAAATGAAATAAAAAAAAAGTAAAAAAAAAATGTTTTTTTAAAAAAAAAGTGCACCCCGTAGGAAAGTTTTAACAATGTGGAAAAATCAAAAATAATTAGTTATAAAATCATCTGTCAGGATATGACGGGAAATTCATTATTTTCGAAGAAAAACTCGATTTTTCCGATACGCGCCATACAAAGATTTTGAAAAAAAATTATAATTAATTATTTTTCCAACCAAATTAGCTAAGATTAATTTTGGGACATAATAAAACCCAACTAAAACTATTTCAATAAAAAAAGTTCATATTTAAGACTTCGGTTTCTATTTCTATGGAGGCCGATTTTCAGCCCACCGTGTGATATGATGATGATGAATTGATGATGCTCAGATTAATATGACAGGTAATATGTACACATATTTTTGATTGGTAAATCTCTACAGATGCATATGTATGTACCTTTCTATGCTCATTTATTTTTGAAGTTATTGGATATTTGGACTGGACTGGACTTGTTGATATATTTATGAACTCGACTGTACGTATGTAGAGAAGGGCTACTGAACTGACTGACAGTCAGTACTTACTTACGTTCAAATGTTCTAAAGAGGTTCTTATCATTCTTAAAACAACCTGACGTACCTACTGGCCACTTGGACACTATTTAAATACTTCCTTGTCTAAGATTCATATTCATTTGTTTTCATGTCATTTCTTTTCAATATCTTTGTGAAGTAAATACGTTAATAAACATTTATTAATTCAGTAAAGTTTTGATTGAAAATGGAAATTGACGAAACTAACAAGATAGTCTTTATCGACAGTAAAAGGCGTCCTAAGAGCATTTTAGTACGAGGAGGATTTAAATATAATTTCGAAAAAGAAAATAAAAGTGGTTCAAGAAATTTTCGGTGTTCGAACAGGCTTTTGTGCTCAACTTCAATTACATTAGATAAAAACGATAAAGTAATTAGAGAATCCGACCATAGTTGTCAGCCAGAATTTATGAAACGGGAAGTTGAGGTTCACATGAACGTGTTGAAGCGAAAGGTATGCGAGAATTTGGGTCCGGTAAAACCAATATATGAGAATGCTCTTCAGGGTTTGGTGGAAGAGTGTGATGCTGAATTCGATTTTTCCCTTATGGGAAAAACAACAAACAACAAACAAAGCTGGAAAAAACATAAAACATGCTTATATCATGCACGGAATAAGTCGCTTGGAGTCGGAAAATGTACATTTAAAACTTTAGAGGAAGTGGTCGTTCCGGATGTGCTATCTGAGTGCTTTTTAATCTGCAACGACGGTAGTAGTGACAAAATATTGATATTTGCTTCGCCAGCTGCTATAGATGTTATGTCTAAAGAAACGGAGTATTTCGGAGATGGTACTTTTAAAGTCGCACCGCCGCCTTTTTTGCAGTTGTATATATTACTAGCAAACTTGAGCAAGTCGCCGGAAAAAACGTGTTTTGTGCCAATAATATATGCACTCCTTCCCAACAAAGAAGAAATAACATACAAGAGATTATTTTCCATATTAAAGCACAGATTTGCCCTCGATGTAAAAAAATATAAATGCGATTTTGAAATCGCCACAATAAATGGCTTGCGTGCAGAACATCCAGGCGTTATGGTGAGTGGATGTTATTTCCACTTCAAAAAAGCTCTGTGGAGAATGGCGAAGGAATTAGGTTTGGTAGCGACTGAAGAAGGAAGAGTGTACAGTCGACGTCAAAGATATCGTTACGGTTTAGGTGCCAAAAATATATTTACACGACTTTATTGCCTTGGTCTTAAGGTCGAGTAAATATATTTTTGGCACTTAAACCGCAACGTTATCTTTGACGTCGACTGTACACTAAATTATGCACACGCCTGGCATTATTGCCCAAGGAAGATATTCCAGTAGCTTACGAGGGGCGTTCAATAAGTAATGATAATGACATATAACCTCTTTAGCAAAGAAATAAAAAAGTACTGGCAGGCATAGCCCATTTAATTGTTATAAAAAATTAAAAATAATAATTTGACTGTCGTTTGTTTTTTCGTCACTAGAACGCATTCTTTTCGTTGTGTCGGGATCAAATGGTAAACATGGAGAAAATTGAAGTTCGTGCGGTGATTAAATACCTTTGCTTGAAAAATTTTACTACTGAGCAAGTTAATGTAGATTTGCGTGAAACATTAGGGGTTCACGCTCCTCCGTATTCTACGGTTGCACGGTGGTGTGCCGAGTTTAAAAGGGGAAGATCGAACACCAATGACGACCCACGCTCAGGGCGGCCGAACACTGCAGTGACCGAACAAATTATTAAAAAAATTGAGAAAATAATTTTAACGGATCGTCGTGTTACTGTTCGTTTTATAGCTGAAGAAGTAAATATTTCTGTAGGTAGCGTTCACAATATAATACATGACCATTTGGGGATGAAAAAGATATCAGCACGTTGGGTACCCAGAATGCTTACGGACACTCAGAAACAAACCAGATTGCGGGTTTCACAGAGCTGTTTGGACTTGTTACAGCAAGATCCTGACCGATTTTTGGTTCGTTTTGTAACAATGGATGAAACGTGGCTTCACCATTACGACCCAGAAACCAAACAACAGTCTATGACTTGGAAGAGGCCATCATCTCCGACTCCGAAGAAATTCAAGGCACTACCATCCGCCGGCAAAGTCATGGGCTCCCTTTTCTGGGATAGCCAAGGGGTTGTTATGATTGAATACCTCGATCATGGAGCTACAATTACGGGGAATTTATATGCGGAACAAATAAAAAAACTGCGTAATGTTATACGCGAGGAACGTCGAGGAAAACTTTCCAAAGGTGTTTTGTTTCACCAGGACAACGCTCCCGCACATAAGTCAAGAGTTGCGATGGCTGCCATCAAAGATGCTGGCTTTGAATTGATGGAGCATCCGCCATATTCACCAGACCTAGCTCCTAGTGATTTTTATTTATTTCCGCGATTAAAAGAGCACTTCAGAGGTCAGAAATTTGATGATGATGATGCCGTGATCGCTGCGGTACAGGATTTTTTAAGGGGTCAAGAAGAAGATTTTTTTAAAAAGGGAATTTTATGTTTAGAAAAAAGATATAATAAGTGTATACTCTTGAAAGGTGACTATATTGAAAAATAAAGTAAAATATTTTAAAAGTTCTTTGCGTCCTTATCATTCTCATTACTTATTGAACGCCCCTCGTATATGGAGATTTCGGAATCGTTATCTAACTGGGATCCAATAGTCCAGTTCCATAATTACTTCCTCAACTTCTGGATGCGTAAAGTTACGAGTTCATTGTTTTGCGTAAGTGAGGAAGAATTTAGAACCAACAACGCCGTCGAGGGATGGAATAACAGAATAAACCATAGGATCCCTAAAAAACCATCCCTTTTTCAATTTATACATTTACTCAGAGCCGAAGCACAGCAGCAAGATGTTGTTCTAAGAAAAATGCAGCAACATTGCCCGGATGCCACACAGTTGCGTCGAATTAACATGTCGAGATATCAACAAGAAAGGGCCATAGTCAATGACTATGTCGAAGGAAGAATATCAGTCATAGAATGTTTAAACAGGTTATGCCAATTATCTTAAATGTAATCTGATTAGGTTGCACTGAATAATAAATAAATATTTTATTAATGTATCGAAGTATCCGCCTTTTATTTAATAGACAGGTATAGCCGCGATATTTCTGTTGTATTTCTTTACAAAAAAAACGTGGCGAATCAAGAATCCGACGAAACAAGAATCCGACGAAACAGGAATCCGGCGAATCAGGAATAATTCCGAAAATCGTATTCCTCGTATGCGAATTAGTCAGAAACGAGTAGAATGATGAAAATTGCAAAAAAAATAGTAGCCGCCATCTTGGATCTTAGAATGGATCCGAAAATCGTATTCCACGTATGCGAATTAGTCAGAAACGAGTATAGTGATGAAAATTTCAAAAAAGTTCCCGCCATCTTGGATCTTAGAACGGACCCGAAAATCGTATTCCTCGTATGCGAATTAGTCAGAAACGAGTACAATGATGAAAATTGCAAAAAAAATAGTAGCCGCCATCTTGGATCTTAGAATGGATCCGAAAATCGTATTCCACGTATGCAAATTAGTCAGAAACGAGTATAATGATGAAAATTGCAAAAAAAAATAGTAGCCGCCATCTTTTAGGATGTCAGAATTCAACTAGAATGACACAAATCAAGAACAATTTTGTTGGAGAGTACTAGCCTAGGACGCTCAATATTTAAGCTCTTAACGCTTGACAGGCCTTCGAGGTTTGGGAGCTAGAGCTTATTAAGCCCGAGTTTTTAAAGTTTAAGTTCTCTATTAAGCCCGAGCGTTAAAGGTTTGCTCTTACTTAAGAGCTCATAAAAAACTTGAGTGGTTAAGGTTCGAAACCTTTTTTGAGCTCGAACCTTAAGCGCTTAAGTCGTCAAAGCTTAAACCTTTAAGGTTAGCGAGTCTTTAAGGTTCAAATCAAGTCTTCAAGACTAGTCGTTTAACAACACTACCCAAAGGTCTTCGGAGTTCTTAAATTTCAGGGACTTGAACATTTAGGTCAGTATACTGAAAGTGAAAATTTTTGTTCCATCGTTTGATATTGTTCATATCCAAGAATGAGCCAGCCTTAGACACAGACGAATTCAAGTTTTCAGTAGTATCTTTGGCTATGTTGATGAAAAAAAAATGAAAATGAAAATAGTTTATTTACCAAGTTAACCACTAAAAAAAAAAGATTTCGACGAATTGTAAACCTCCTCCTTTTTGAAGTCGGTTAATAATTGAGACCCTGCGTCCTGCGCTAGGAAACCCTGTGTTACAGGACCCAGTTTCGTCAATGTTACATGACGAAACTGGCTGATGAAGAAGTTTGGCTATGTTATAAATAACGCTTTCTCATTGGTCAATTTAATTTGAAAGGCAGCAGAAGTTACATTTTACTGTGGCTGAACGTCACGGTCCAGTACCGCACAAGCAAAAAAAAAGAGTCAGTCCGAGAAAATTATCTGAAATATTTTTCGAAACCACATATCTTACTATGCTATCCTTGTTAAGATATCTATTAACCGTAACGTTCAACATTGGTTAGTGATAATAGATGTAGAGTTGTCACAAATTTGATAGCTATACGCCTATAGGCAACTTTCCATACTGTGTTTAGTCAAAACATTACCAGATTTACGATCAGTGTCGTGAATAGTTCGTTTTTTTCATTCTTGCAAAAAAATCACATTTTGCTCACTAGTTTCAAGCAGCATAACCGCCATGTTCGAGCAGCTAAGGTGAAATCTTTTTTTTCGGGTTCCTCCTCTAACAGTAAAGTGGGGATGATTTTTTTTATTTTGCTGTTATCCTATGGTGTGGGGTATCGTTACACGGTAAAAAAGTTTTTTTCTTAAATCAATATATTTGGAGATAGCCGCCCCAGAAGAAAAAAAAATGGTCCCTCCTCCTCTAACTTTTGATCCATATCCAGAAAACATGAAAAAAATCATGGATAGTGAGTGGGCTTATAGAATACTTTAAAATATAATTATTCCGAATATAATCGCCCAGCGGATTTTTAATAACTACGGAACCCTACACTGAGCATGGCCCGACATACTCTTGGCCGGTTTTTTTTTTATTGGAATTATTGGATTGCTGCTTTGCGCGCGTTTAAAAATTACGGTACGTAGGTATGCGCGCGCGCGCCCTATTAAACTTACTATTTTAGGCATTTTATTTGTTCGGTTTTTTCGGTTATTATTTGTTGTTATTTTGTTCTGTTTTCTGTTATTACTTATATGTAAATTGTGAACTTCAAGTATGTAACAAGAATAAAATAAAAAGGTTGAAAGTAAATTTCGGTTAGTACCTACGTCAGTTTAAAGTCCAGAAACAGCAACAAAGGCCAGAAAAGTGTTACAAAAAGTCAGTTATTCCTCGCAAATGTGTTAAATAACGTCGTATGAAACTCGTGTGCATTGATCATTACACACTCTGCTATCTTATGCGCGCTCGCTTGACAGCTCGCGCGCATAATACCGCCTCGAGTGTAATGATCACCTTAGCACACTCGTATCATGATGAATGAACAGTCGACGTCAACGATATCGTTACTGTTTAGGTGCCAAAATATATTTACACAACTTTATTGCCTTGACATTAAGGTCGTGTAAATTTGTTTTTGGCACCTAAACCGTAATGATATCTTTGACCTCGACTGTACATAAATTCATTAGATTGGAATTCATTTTGGAAGAGAAAGTGATTGACATTGACATGAATGACATGACACATCGTTTTAAAATGAATTCTAACTAACTATAAGCACATAGAGTTGGTTTATGTCGAGAGTCGAGAGTGGCCAGTTACTAGCAAATTATCCTATTATAAGGTCCTAATTTATTAGTTGCAGATATTTTAACACATGATACTTTACATTAAAATAATTAACTTTGAATATAAATTAAGAAATCTTTTCATGTAACTTTTTTGATTTCATTTTCCTAACAAAAAAAATAATTATAATTTCGTCAAAAAAAAATCATCATGTGCATTATCACATGTCACAATAACACTGTCTGTCATGTCATCAAACGACTCCAACGGAAAATAACATGACACTGACAATCAAGTTTTTCATTTATCGACGTGAAGTGGCCAGTTCCAGTTAAGTGGTACGTAAAAGAGGTACTAGAATCTGTTCAATGAATTTTCATTTAATAATCGCAGAAACAGGGTGTTTTTACGAAGCAAATTCGTTTTTCCGTTTTCTCCAAAAAAACATCGTAAAAGCTATAATGTTTCACGGTTTAATATACTCCAGAGACCGAGCACTATCAGCTGTAAAAATATCTGCATCTTATAAATTAGGACCTTATATAGATTTAGATCAAATTAGTTATTTCGTTGGTCTTTGGTTTGGAGAGATCTAAGATGTTCTTGGTCTAAGGTGTGGTTTTGCATAAGGGTTGCCAAGCCGAATCCAGGTTTATTTTAGAGAGAAGTGGCAAAAAACTCAGAGTAAAGCAAAGTGATTCAAGTATCAAGAGTGTTAGTGTTATACTACCTACAATCTAGTCGCGGTGTTGATAGTGTAACAAAATAAAATAGGTAAATAAAATAGTATAGGAAAGACCTCTAAAATAAATGGAACATTTTAAATTACGTTAGAAGTCAATTAGTTATTAAAATTATTTACACTTCATGTATGTTTCATCTACATTTCCAATCAATAGACAAAGAGGTTTTTGATTATCGATGTCGTTAGCTTAATTGTTTATACCTAATACACCTAAAGGATAAATAGACCTTAGGCCACTGGCATGGCAGAGGAATTTTCTCTATAGATTGACCCGGTATTATATTTTTTTCAGATTGGCTGGTTCCAATGTGATACAGCTTTAGCAAATGAAAATTGGTATGAAACCAATCCAAGATGGCCTGCGCCGGTATCGCCTATTTCTTTAATCTTTGATAAAGTTCGCAAAAACGATAAATTTGCCAGATTGTTTTAAATGGAAAAGAAACCGTCTATTAATAAAATTGTAAGTATCTCAACATTATTTCTTCTTCGGCTTAATTATTATTCCCCTTGGGTACGCGACTTACCTGCTTATTCAAATTCTAATTAGTCTACCTACATCATAAACTCAATTTTTTAATAGAAATACCAAAAAACCTACTGCAATGTGCCACTACAATCGTTTTTCGTTGAAGCAGTGTAGCAAGGTATTCTTTTAGTGGCTTTGCGTGTGTGTAAGTATTAAGTACAGTCAGCAGCAGATATTGCTTAGCGGGTAGGGTGTTGACAATGATCTCTCTTATAGTCTTAGCAATAAGGTCGTGCCAAGTTCATTTTGCTTAGACTCTAAGCTAAGTTGGCAAAGAATTTATCTGCCCCGCATGTCAACCGTAATAGTTTCATAGAAGTTTGGTATTTAAAATATCATCTGCACCGGCGGGGCTGTCAAAATCACACTATCAAAATTTGAGTTAAAAATCGCCACATTAGTCGTAACGTAAGATAACTAGGCTAGGTAGGAGTTAGGATAAAAAAAACCGGTCAAATACCATACAGGTACTTTTTATTAAATATTATAAGAAATTTTCGAAATGCGAGCCTTCATTTGCAACACAAAGATCTAATCGTAATCTGTGGCCTATTTCACCATAATTACAAGTGTGACAATTGTAAAATATCACTGTTACTGAGGTCATAGGCCTCTGTAGGCTACGGCTGCCGCTTACTAACCACCATAATAACCCACATTAAAATGATTACTAATAACGTTATTATATCATTAATAAACTCCTTTTTATTTTCCGAAACCCGTGACAATTGTCGCAAGGTTTAGTACAATTTTCATTAAATCTTGACACGAGGTTCGGTTTATGGCTTATAATTTTGTTTCGAAAACCGAAATTTTAACCGAAATTTTAGAACCACTCGCATCGCTCGTGGTTCAACTATAGAATCCTTTCGCTTGCTCGTGTTTCAATTTCATACTCGCGGGTAAAATACAACTTTGCACCCTTGTATAACAAATAACAATTTTTTCTTTGTAAGTAAAATATTTATTCCTTAAATTACTGCTTGTACACTGTAATACCAGTAGGTATTTAAAGTCCGCCTATAAGGGTAACGGGAAGTAGTAACGTGTGTAACCACCCTCGTTGTCAATCACAGACTGCAAACGGTCTCTCATGGAACGCACCATATTTTCACAAACGTCATTCCCAATAACACTGTCCCAGATATTTTGAACGTGTGTTTTTAGATTGTGTTTGGTTCTAACTTCCGATGGATCCCAAGCTTGTACCATCAAACACCATAGATTCTCTATGGGGTTTAAGTCAGGAGACTTTGGGGGTAATTTTATCAAGTTTAAGTTAGCTTGATCTTCTATCCACGATTGTACTACAATTGAATTATTGTCTTGAATGAAAGTTATTGGTCCATTACCGAATACTACTGCCGTTGGTACAAGCACGTTTTTTTAAATATCTTTATAATCCACACCTCTCATTCTACCAGACACTTCCACCAGTTCACCAGGTCCGCTAGCTGACATCCAGCCCCAGTACCCAACCGATATTCTTCCGCTTCTACGATTAGGAATAATGTTTCTTTCGTCATATCGTGTACCTTTTTCTCTCCATAAATAAAGGCGGCCATCTTTTGCAGAGGTAAACACTTTCTCATCCATGAAAATTACCTTTTCAAAATTATAATTCAAATATTTCCTAGCGAAATTCAAACGGAATCTTTTGTGCCTGACGGTCAGTATTGGTTTCTTGGCCGGAATGCGACATCGGATGCCAGCGGCATGTAGTCGACGGCGAACAGTGTATTTCGACACACCATAGCGAATAGCAAATGTCGAAGTGGTGACCAAACGGCGATACTGGACATCTTCTATCAGAAGACGATCTTGTGCAGTAGTCGTTTTCCTCGGCCTGCCAGTGGAAACGTGGTTTACTAGTCTACCTTCCCCTTCCCACCTCTGTACCCACAATTTCGCCGTCTTCCATGAAACACCTAATTCGTCTGATTGTCCTGAATTGAAGCACCTTCTTCTCTTAACGCAACGATACGATGTTTAGTATGATCGTCTATACGTGGCATTTTGTTATCATAACAGGTTTAACACGTTCGCCTCCGGTACTGTTTCACTAAGTGCTTATACTATGCCGATCGAAATTATCTCACAGAAATCCTATGCCAGTGACACGCATGTGTGACCGAAAAGATTGTACTCCTATTCCGGCGACACAGCACTGTGTCAAAAACGTTCGTATTTCTATGCCACTGGCATAGGAGTGAGAACTTGATTAATGCTAATGGCATAAGAATAAGATTACTTTGATCACGTATGTGTGTCACTGGCATAGGAGTACAGTTTTTTCGGTCACATATGCGTGTCACCGGCGTCGAACGTGTTAATAATATACGATTTTAATAAAGTTCAAGATAAGATTAAATCGCACTCAGGAATATAGTTTATTTACCGGCCTTGAGTACACCTTGTCTGTCAACGTTCGCCAAAAAAAAGTCCAATGGGGTGAGGTCGGGTGATCTGGCTGGCCAGGCTGCTGGTTCACTTCCACGTCCTATCCAAAAAATTAAAATAATTTGCGGTATTCAACCGTGGTGGAATCTCAATTGGACCAATCAGAACATTATCAATTATCCCTGCCCAGAAATTAATGGAAAATTTGTGTTTGTAAGAATGGACCCACTTTGCCTTTGGACTTTCTTCAAGCCATATATAAATAAATAAATAAATAAATATAAATATCTTGGGATATCTTACACAAATCGACCTAGTCCCACGGTAAGCTCAATGAAGGCTTGTGATGTGGGTACCAGGCGACGATATAAATATAATAGATACATACATAGAGATACTTAAATACATTATAGACAGCCATGACCAAGGAACAAATATTTGTGATAAATAAATACACAAATAATGCCCTCGCCGGGATTCGAACCCGGAACCTCCAGCTTCGTAGGCAGGGTCACTACCAACTAAGCTACGGAGGCTGATTTGCATATTATGCGAATTAAAAGTTCCTTCTCTGGTAAAGAGAGCTTAATCTAACCACAGTATTTTTCTTAAATTCGCATCTTCTACAATTATTATTGCTATTTGACAGTAAGCCACCCTGGCTAGTCCATCAGCAGGTATTAGTCCTTTAACTTTTCTGTAGTGATATGGACGAAGGCCATACCTTTTCTATACAAGCAAGAAAACTCTGTAGTTTACATGTATAATTCTCGCTACTGCTCTTGAAGACAAGGAGGGATCTTCAACAATTAAATTCATGATCTGGTTTTCTGTACGCAAGTCTCTTTCTGCATGCCCCTTTTTTAAGCCCTTTTCACGAATTCGTCTATGAATACTTGCAAAAGTTGTATGGTGCGGAGTACGACAATTAGGAAATCGTCTCCTATATTCGGCAACTGCTCTGCGTCCATTTCCGTTACAGAATCCATATACAAAATGGATATCCGCTATGTGGTTATTATAAGGGTCAATCACTTTTTTTTGTTGTTATTCTGTCACATCACCCAGGGGACAACAGTGAGATAGTATGTTAGAAGAAAGTATCATGCACACTCTACTATCCACATTATCCACCTTAGAAAGGCCACATAACTGTTCAAAAACTCAAATTTTTGTCAATTTGAATGCTGCTAAACTGTGATTTTAAGGCTAACCCAGGAGAATGTAACCATGGCAACGAGTGACATAAAAAAAGTGATTGCCCCATAATAATGTTGCGGCATAATAACTAACATATAATTATTTTGACTTTGGTGACAATCGGTTATGATTTTGGTGTCATGTCATGCGACGTTTCCAAACTGAGTAAGGGGTTCGGCTCCACTGACGCGGAGCGGAGCGGCGCTGTGGGAGCTCGACCAATGAGACCCCATCACAGTGTTTCGAATTTTGACTTTGAATTATGTAATTGGTCAATTTTGTAATTGCTCCGCGTCAGTGGAGCCGCACCCTAAAAGCCAGTACACGACCGGAAAAGTCTGCATACTCGTTGAGAACAGATACTTGATAGTAAAATGAAAGATCAAACTAATAGTGATAATGTGATAACTTGTAAGTACTACTCGAGATTAAAAGATATTTTGAGCACAGCTACGTTGATACAGAGCAATCGTTACGTTCGAGTGCTATGTTATGGCTATGGCAGGTATAAAGACTTTACACATTTTCCTCAATAATTAAAACTCTTTGCCGTTGAAACTGAACTGTTAACAAAAAGTTTCTCAATATTATAAGGACTGTCAGGCATGTTTGCTATTACCGCATTTAAACTTCGTGTGTGCGGATGGTTACCTACGTCACATTATAAAGGCGTATTGCAATGGACATTTTTCAGCATGCGAATTACTGAAATATTTTAATATCTCGAAAACTAGGCTTCAACTACCAATGTTTATGTAAACATTTTAAGTCGAAATGGGCTCTAGAAGTGTTAGTTAAAATCTGTCGGTACACTCATTCCCACCCTGTATATTTATTAATTAAGCAAGAATAACATGGACTAAATAATAATTACACTTAGGTACAGCTGGGATTTATAGCATGAATATTTAAAATTTGGTGTAGATAGGTAGTATAGCGCTATTGTTATTAAATTTGTCTTCTAGTATTTGTCTATAGACTAGTATGCTTTATGATTATGAACCAGCAGTTGTTTTAGTTTATTTACGTGTTATGATTTATGATTTTCTTCAGATCGTATGATACTGGATAGGTTATTGTCACAGATCAGTATAGATAGCTAACGGTGGCATGGAACATGTCGCAGCGTTATGGCCGATAGGCCTTTATAGTGTGACAAATGCGCGCCCTATGAGCCAGTCGCAACTTACCCGCGACTGCAGGATGAGCTCGGACATATCCGCAAAATGCCGAATTGTGCCGTTATTTCTTGTAAAAATAGGAGTGTAAATAAACATTTCAAGGACTATTGAGTCACGTACCACATGAAAGTATTGATTTTTTTAGTTATTAGTTGACAAAACCACGTATTTTTACAAATAATATATAACAACAAACCGCTGACATAAATGTCATAATGATTTTACTTGGGCGTACCAATTGGTTGAACTATTCAGTGACAAATTGTATGTGCGTTTTACATTGACGGCTTAGAATAGCAAGCAAGTTGCAATTTGGTAAGTGACCGTGCAATGTATCCAATTGCTAGCGATATTCACAACCGTCCTGTCATTTCTTGGTACGGCCGCTGCGAGCAGGCCGCGAACTAGAGGCCGACCGATCCGATGACAAATAGGGTCGATAAATTGTTGATGTACCTATTTGATTATATTAAATTTTTCTTTCATATTTTGACCTTTGTATCAATATCTTATCTTCATAAAGGTAAAACAATATATATAGATTATATCGCGTATTATATTATTTTGAGCCTTTTACAATAACCGTTGTCAAAGGTTGAAATTGTTTTATTTAAATATGTGACCATCGCGGAAACGGCTGATAACATTATATTTATTAACGGTACAACCGTCTAAATAATTATTTGTTCATGTGATTCCCAGCCACAATGTACCTATTTGATTATATTAAATTTTTCTTTCATATTTTGACCTTTGTATCAATATCTTATCTTCATAAAGGTAAAACAATATATATAGATTATATCGCGTATTATATTATTTTGAGCCTTTTACAATAACCGTTGTCAAAGGTTGAAATTGTTTTATTTAAATATGTGACCATCGCGGAAACGGCTGATAACATTATATTTATTAACGGTACAACCGTCTAAATAATTATTTGTTCATGTGATTCCCAGCCACAATTAAGATAATGTCGTTAATAAATTGCTTTGTTCATATTCAAATATATGTTTATAACTGACATTCTGTAGTTTATTATTTACAAACCAGATCCGACACGAAAGTAAGAAAAAAGTTTTCTAATATATTATTAAACGACATAAAATGAAAACAAACAATATAAGGACTTAACTTAACTACCTATAAATAAAAAAATGGCCTAAATCGCCGTCAGTGGGCAAGGTACCCAGAAGGCTGGCCGCATTCCCCCGTTGTATAGCTATACTTAAACGCTGTGCAAGGTACTGGCCAGCCCTCCGGTCGCCTGAGGTCTCTCTTAGGCGAGCCGCTAGATCTTTAAAAAGTCCATGTGCACTTGGCCCCCATGGCCCCAAAGTCTCCACACCAAACGCCGCAAATATGTAGCTGGTTCCTAAAGCACCATATTTACGGCGCTTGAGACTTTCGGCTAATGATGCCGCGGCGCCAGCAGCAACGCCGGTGACCGAAACATGGGACGGCGCCAGAGTGTCAACGCAGGTGGCGTCCCAAACTAGCGGCCGGCCCATGCTCCAGGGCACCAGCGTCATTCCGTCAGGCCTCTTGCCGTCGTCCCTGGCCAGACCGTTGGGCTCTAGGACGGCCGGTATTTTCGCGCTAACAAGGGCGCGACGGATAACATAATGTTTATAAAGATTAGATACATCGTCCAATGCGATATTTTAACCTGTATTTATTTCTTATTAAATGATAGATCGATTTTAATGTTTTTCTTAATATTCCGGCCTTATCAAATATCTATGGATAATAATTTATCGACGTAGCCTCCTCTCTAGTGCCGCATCATATGGTAGCGCTTTAGCCAATCACAGCGTGGCAAAGGCCCGACCTCGGAGACACCGAGACTCTTTAGAATTTCGCTTCGTTACAAATCTCTCTCTTTCATATATCTATGGTTATTGTAAATAGTAATGGATTTGTTGTATAGGTTTTTTTTATAGATTTCTATTTTTGGTTCGGGTAGGGCTAAATATTGGTTTCGACGGAGATTTTTATAAAGCTCAAACAGGTGGATATACTTATGTACAAATTTTGCTGTTTCTAGTATGTATATTATATTGAGGGGGACGTGTTGGAGTCGGATGAAATATGGCTTACAGCTGGTGGTTTTCCGAATATTTGCTATGATGCGTATACATTTTTTTTGTATAACGTATGCATCATGTGCATCTACACTGTCTCCCCAAAGTAGGATTCCATAAAGTAGGTAGTGAGCGTATCCGTAAATATGCTAAGAGAGAGCACAAGGTTCATTCGTATTAATGTTTAGGATTCTAAGTGCAAACATTTAATGAGGGATGATAGTTTCTTTTTTACTCGAGACACATGATGCACATACACACGATATCAACATATCCACACCTTTGAAATGATCTCGTACAGTCACGTCTAATAATATGTATACATTTCGGAATGTATGTCAAGGGCATAAGGATCAAAATCGTATACATATTATTAGAGCCGCCCGGACACCCTGTCCGGGCGGCTCTAATAATATGTATATATAATATGTATATCGATAAAACGTTTGTCGGTAAAACATATGGACACCCTGTCCATATGTTTTACCGACAAACGTTTTATCGATTTTCATTTCATCGACAACGATTCATGAAACTTCAGTACTAGGAATTCCGTTCGGCATTTCTTTGTTACACATAGGTACTATTTAATGAAAAAAAATTTACTGCTAGGAAAAAATATTCAACGAATATCACTTGGTCATTGATTTGTTCCAAATTATTTTAATTGTCTCAACAACTAAACATTGAAATTCATTTATTCGACATACTACTACGAGTATAATACATTTTTATACATATGTCGTACATTTATACATGGGTTCGGTCGCAAAAAATTGTACCATAGTTTGTTTTTGGTTGTCCTCATTTTATTTTTGTCATGGCATCAGTTCTGTTTTAATAACGAATATACATTCCACATTCATCTGTAAAGAAACTCTCTATAGTTTAGTTATAACCATGAAATCTTGATTTTCCTTACACATTTCTATATATTTTCGTTTTTTTTCCATTGTCACTAGTTTTACTCCATATAAAAACTGTTTGTCCAACTACTACACTAATTAAGGAAAATATGACATTTTAGCTAAACTTTTGTGCTTTATTGTGTTCGTAAGTTGGGTTTGAGTTCTGGGTTACTTTTTCAACGTATTTACAAAATGCCATTATTGTATCATTAAACATAATAAATTTATTCAACTTGGAAAAAGTGTCAAATTTTTTGTTGCGTGTGTAACGTCATGAAAATAACGGCATCAAAACGTCTATTTTTGCCATTCTACATAAACGATTTGGTTGCTTTTACCTTTTATTTATTGGCAAAACTATTGAACAAGACGCCAACATTCAGAAAACAAAAACGGTCATGTTTGTTTGGAATGAAAATTGACAATTTGTGTCGACGCGAGATTTGTCGCCGAAAATTGTTTTTCTTGTGTTAAATTGCCGGGTAAGTACTGGACGTTATTTCAAACAAATTAATAAAAGTGAATAATGGTATGATATCGCTTAAAACAATGAAACTACGTCTCTGTTTGTATTTATTCGTAGTTCAGTGATAATTTGATTTGAGGTGATGTCGTTTGCTTTTTTCTGTCATGATTGTAACATACGAGGGCTGTTCCGAAAGTTTTTAGTTGGTCCGGTTCTATTCATGCGATTTAAATTAAATTTATATCATTGTGATGGACATTTCAATACTTATTATGGTTCATAAATGTATGCATGTAATGGGAATAGTTTTTTTATTATATTTTTTATACAAAAACCTGTTTTGTATGAAATTTAACATTGTGTGAAAAAAATTGCCATTATTGACACATTGAAGCATATTTTGTATAAAAATCTTTGAAAGCCATACTTAAATATACCCGGGATAAATAATTTAGTTCATTTTGCGTTTTTTAAATTATTATTGAAGAACAATGATCATTGATTGAATGATGATTTTTACAATATTCGAAATTCCAATTTTAGAGTTGACGATTTTTTTTCGATGCCTACTCTTTTATGATTAAATTAAAGGATATCACGTAATTTGTACTTAAAAATAACGGAAATATCTTCAATTACTAGTACCTATAAAATAAAATCGTTTTATAGGCGAATGATGTTCATAGCATCTCATTAAAAAAGTGCCTCAAAAACCGGTGTCAGGTTCATTGAAGTAAGGCTCGACACGTCTAAGTAAAACAAAATAATAAAAATATCTAAAATCTTTACTAAAACAAATTTACACCGCCTAAAGCGTTATTGAAATATCCCTCAAAATGGTGTAAGTTTTATTGAAATCGCATGAATAGAACCGGAGCAACTAAAAACTTTCGGAACAGCCCTCGTATGTAACGAAATGTGTAACGTTACGGTCATGGTCATGACCGATTGTAAGGCGGAGATTACACTTTTACAGAAATTCAATATCTTCTTAAGTAAAATAAATCTATGAAAACGGATAAACTCTCGTATATAAACTAATTTTAACTTCATTCCGACGTTTCGAACACTTTACAGGGTTCGTGGTCTGCGGATGACTCCGAGTTTATCCGTTTTCATAGTTTTATTTCATGAATAATCCTCGCGGTAACCGAAGAAAATATTGTCTTCTTAAGTAATTTAATTTTCTTAATGATATTACTATTTTGACATGCCTTTTGCCTGAAGCACAGAACTAAGATGACAAAGAACGATTGACAACGATTAAAAGCATAACCAAAAACGAAACGCCAGTGTGTGCGTTAATTTGTCTATGTGTGGTCAGGAATAGGGTTGCCTGTTACAAGAGACCAATTATCTATCGATGTCCGACTGTTTTATCGACAACATGTACCTATCATAGATATTCATTATCTTAGTTATTTTGCTATAAGGTTTAACCTTTAGTATGCGTTAGCGTCGAGCAATTCATACAAGTTTTAACTTTGACGGCTATTTCATAAAGTCAATTGTACTGGAGCAGATCAGCTGTACTAAGCATACGAAAAGTTAAATTTTGAACAGCTGTCAAAACGAACACAATAATAGTATAATGTGAATTAAGGGTATTGAAGAAATTGAGAACGTGTGTGAACTTAACCACTTGAACGTCCACCCCGCGCTACCATATTCCGGTCAACTGTCCGGGTTTTTTTAGCGACGTACGCTCCGCGCTGCGCAGTCACAAGATTTTACAAAAACGTTTATATTTTCTAAACTACTTAAGGTATAATAATAAAAAAAATCAGGAGTATAAATGAAAGTACAATTATTAAAATACAATGATAGTCATTGTAAAATACCTAATGATTCTTGACTATAATCAAGGTTAAACTTAAGACATCGGTAAAAAAATAAGAAAGATAACCTTCATATTTTAAACTCACTTGACAGGTATCACACTATCAAAAACTTAAGATGATACACATTATCGTATAGAGCACACGTTCTTGATCATTTTTATGTATAATAACCCCAAAAATATGTAAATTAACGTGAAATACTTACGACATAACTAGGAGTCCTTAGCAAACACTCACAATAGTTTGACACAACACTGACAAATTATAATTTTTTATCGATTGAGTAAAGAGCGTACACTGCCATATATATTTTTTAGCGCAAACTAGTTTATTAGGCTACGTTGTTGCAACAAGGGAATTAGGAAATAATGCCTCTATATTTCGCTAAATGCCGCTATAATCAACTGTGTCTCCTTCGACTTCATGGGATAGTATAGTATCCACGAACAGTCTACTGCCTTTTTTGTTTGGATAGTATGCTATCATCGGACGTTCAAGTGGTTAAGCCTCTGGCGTAAGGTAAGGTATTTCGAGGATTTTCTCTGTCACTCGAACGAAGGCGTCAATAGAGTCAGAGAGACAAATCCTCGAAATTTACGAATTTCGTTTTCGCGGTATGGCCGCTGTTCCGTCCAAATTCCCTAGTATTACCTTCTACAAATTTTTATTTCCCCATTTGCCATGAGATTCTGGTCCACCTATACCTACATACAATGTTTTTCAACACATTTGTGAGGAAATAAATTAAATACTTACTTGCTCTCCACGTTGGCCCAACATGGGCTAATATAATATACGAAACGCAGCTATACAAATACAACAGAACGAGTTGGCACTTTCGCAATCTCCCTTTGATGCATAGCTGCGTCCCTTATTCTTTATGCTGGGCCATGATGAGCCAACGAAAGGTACCTACAAGCAATAGCTCCGTTAGTGATACAAGTCATAGGTACATAATACTCACACAATCTGGATCATCATCCATGGATAAGGACTGCCATATAGATCCTTTTTTGATGGATAGCCACACATCACAAAATTATTATAATTATTAAAAGTCACCAATTCATTATTAATTTTTCAATATAATTTTTATGTTGGAACTGAACAAATTATTGCCCTCTGAAAATAATTGTTTTATTTAAATGTGTGCGAAGACTTGCTCTGTCAAATTTGAATGATTTTGCTTCGTGCTTCAGGCGGATGTTAAAATAACTTTCAACTATGCCCTTCATTATTAAATATTTATGATTGTCCAGTGGGGTCCTGATCAAATATATGATAGTTTAATCCGTTAAATAAATCTTCATTGTTACGCAGAACATGGAGCACGTTTTTTGCAAATAGTAAGTCATCCATTTTTTTGGTTTTCATATGTACTCTAAAATGCTTTCCTACTTTGCAACACAGTGTGATGACATCATCTGAGGGATAAGTTAAATAGCCGTCACTTGTTGTTGAGTAATCTTTTTTTACGATCAAACGTTTAGCTAAAACATCAGAATCAGATTTGTTGCTTAGTAAACTTTGCACGCATGGGTCGCATTTAATTTTGTTTGCCATGGATTTCACTACCTTTCCTGATATATAGGATACAATCATCATTGTTAATTGCGATAAACACGCCGTGTTATCAAATAGTATTGTTTATTGCTCTAATACATGTTCCAGATTTTGGTAATCGTCCGTAAGGCAGTTTTGTTGTGTCAACTCTTTTAATATTTTGTTATAGTTCGAGGATCTGTTATCTATTTGTTTCTCCTTTCGCTCAGTTTGATTTCTGTATGACAAAGCAACCTCTTATATGCCGCTATGAAATTTCTTACAGTAGGATTATTATTAAATCCACCTTTTGATCTAATTGCACTAAAAAATGTCTCCAGATGGTCTTGCGACAGTTTGTACGTTGGTAAAAACTTCAAATGGCATTTTTCTATGTACGAAACATAAATCCATTTCAGTGCAATGATGTTGTTGACGAAACCTAAAAAACCTAGACGTCTTTGTGTATTCACAAGCAATGTATTGTTTTCGTTCTTTAAAGATAATAGGTAGTCATCATAGATTTCGTCAATTTTATGAAACACGTCTTGTTTGTTGCTAGGACAAAGAGGTATTTTGTACTGAAAGTTATTTAAGTTTCTTGAATTGAAGATATCAAAAATATCATTGATATTTTGAAGAAATTGGACTGTAGCCTCGGAATCTTTGAATTCAGAAATTTTGAGATCTTTGTCGCAAACGTCAATGGCGATACCTACAGACCTACTAAGAAGCTAGTCTGACTTTCATTTTTTGGGTGGCAAAGTCAATATGTCGGGCGGATAACTTATTTGCTAGGTTTAAACCTTCTTGTTTTTGAAGCAGATGCAATTGTTCAATAAGATTAAAACAAATTTTGCGTCCTGTAGCGTCGAAAAAAAATTTAAAATCTGCAAAACAGTTTCTTATTAACTTCAGAAGATGGCAGGGATCGAATAAAATGCAGTATTTTCTATTATTATATGTAAAATACGGTTTGTAAGGGGGTGCGGTAATTGAGCATCCAAGCAATTTCGCCATGTTTAAATTTGATGAAATTCCGTCAAAAGTTATACCAATAACATCGCACTTTGCATCCTGTAATAAATCGAGGCATGTCTTTAGCAATCTTGCTTTTTCAGACGCTGTGAAACTTTTTGCCGGAAAAAAACCAACAGGAAGCTTCCAATAACCATTTACAGCGGTCACCATGAAAACTAGAATTTCTTTCGCTATTTCTACTTCATCGCCATGTACTAGAATTTCTTTCGCTATTTCTACTTCATCGCCATGTAAATCATTTCCGACATTCACATATCCATAGTGTTTTTTGCCTACGATTTCAGGCTGTTCCCTAATTTTAATTTCGTCAAAAGTCAAATTTACTATTACCGGCCCTTTTTTTGCCAGCTCTGAGATCGTGACTAAAGACTCCTTGGTAAACCCAAGCTCGCAATCTAAACGCGAGTACCACTTTCTTAAGGTGCTAATATGTGGCAAGCACAGATCAAATTTTTCTCTTAAATATATATAGCTTTTAGGGCTGTAGTGTAATGTCAAGGCCAATTTTTTTAATTCGTCGTCATAGTCTGTGGTGTGACTGATAGAATGTGTTGCTCTGCCATTTACTCTATTTATTAATTTTTGAAGCAGGTCATTACGGCAGGCTACTTCTACTTCATTCAAATGATTCTGAAGTCCTGTTGCCTATACCACAAAACTTTACAAGCGTACAATTCTACAAAATTGTATAAATTCCCATACAAAAAGTTGACAATTTTGTAGAATTGTACGCTTGTAAAGTTTTGTGGTATAGGGGCCTGGTCTTTTGCTTATCTCCTTTAGAACTTCCTTCAAAGTTATAATACGTTTTGCCATACGTTTGACTCGGGCTTTCAATGTCCTTATAGCTTTATTTTTATCGGCTATCTTTTGCTTAAGCTTCGCACATTTTGAAGTTAATTTCTTTTTTCGTGGTGACATAATCGTTTTTGATGGTCCAGGCATCGGTTCCGGTGACCGTACAGTTACATGTCGTTGTACGTATGAAGTTGGCTTTCTTTCTATTACTTGAATCTAAATAATAAAGTAAATTCAAATTAGGGCATGCTTCCGGTGAAGGCATTTCTAAGAACTACTGCTAACTAATGCTACTTATTTGTAAATTATTTATACATAAAGTTCGGATTAGGCTATGGATATGGAATCCAATTAGCCTAAAACAGTATAATGGCGATAATCACAAAAAAATGTGCCGCCACCTTGGATCTTAAAATGGACTATAAATTCGTATTCTACGTTTGTGAATTAGTAGAAAACTAATATAATAAAATAACTTTCATCATTAAAAATAAAACA
>JALPQI010011963.1:0-35827 GCA_025490895.1 Thaumatotibia leucotreta
TTCTATATAGTTAACATCAGGTATAATAATAATAATATATTCTTTATTGTGCCAAAACAAACAAGCTTAAAATTAAAATACAATAATAGAAAAAAACGAGCAACAACAGGCGGTCTTATCGCTAAAAGCGATCTCTTACAGACAACCTTAAGGAAGAAAAAAGTAGGTATAGTATTTTGATAAATAATAGTACATTACTGCAGACGCCGGGAAAGATGGGCTTATCGGCTGAGTACGAATCCGGTTACGAAGCCGGTAGGCCTAATTCACGGCGAGGCATGTATAGTGCTTTTCTCAAACATATGCAATGAAATAAAAAATACGACAATCAAAAAAACAGAATTTAGCTGTTAGCCTGTTCATGAAAACCGACGCCATGTTTTAAAAAAATATTACTTACCGGCCTAGGCCGTTAAATTCGTATGAAAATCCTTAACTATTATCTCGAGGTCATCCGCCTGCAACGTCATACTTTAAAGTCTATTATGACGAACATAATGACAACATTTCATTGCATGTTTGTGAAAAAACATATGTACAGAATTTTTGGGTCTTGGGCTTTACCTTACATGTGTGTTATCCTAAGTACCTTACCTACTCATATTTATATATGTAAAATCGCCGACTTAATTCGCATATTTATCTTTCTCTAATTAAACACTTGCAATTTTGCGCCTGGGTGACTGAGTTTCGCTTACTAATTTAAAAACCCCTTTTCTGAGATACAACCACATACAATTAAGCTAGATCGTTCAATCACTTACATTGCAAAAATCATCATTCGTGTGATTTCCCAATACAAATACATGTAGATAGATAATTTAAAGGTATAAAATCATGAACTGATGATTTTTAATATTCTTGTAAGTTTGTATACCTATAGTAGGTATGTGATGGTATTCAAGCCATCTGTACGGGTGCATAGGAAGCTGAGTCAACAATTTATTGAATCTCATCGATCACGGCGGCATTGCCGCATTGTCCAATTGCATTCCTGCTGCTCCATCGCTCGTCGAGAATTTGGGAGAATCGTCCGGCAAATTCTCGAATGACATCGAGATTATCGCTTGCTTTCATTGCATTTGAGCGTTGGTTGGCACTTGACAGGTCATTGTTTTGATAGATTGATTCCTTTTCAATTGAACGTCGATCACTTTAAATCAAATGTCATATAAATTCTACAGAGGTGAAACATGCAAAGATATCAAATGGTTCGACCGTCATGCTTGAATATAAATCGCAGAAAAAAATCGACAAAAAGTGTTGTTTTCTTGCTTACTGTTATGTTGATTGTCCATCAATTCTGTAACTATAAAGCTTAAAAAAATGTGCCTGATTGCGTCTACTAGATATACCATCAGCTCTACTTATTAAATGTGATTAAATGTGCGAAATGGCAATGATGTGTAATTTTAATATTAGAATATGAATTCCTTTTATTTTCCCCATGTTGATTTCTTTGGACTCGCCTCATCGTGAGTAAATCGATACGCCACGCTCCGAAGACTCGCAACTAATTATAACACGTAACACGACGCATAAAACGCAAATTTTATGTTGTTGCCAATACTAATCGGCCGGAACTGTAAGTGATACACAGTGTTGCCTTGGCCAATGACCTGGCCAGTAGATTGATATAGATGATCGAATCGAATCGCTTATGACCGGGAAGATTGAAACGGTCTGGAGTTTAATTTGCGCAGTCGCCGTCATTTGTAGATGAACAGCCAGGGTTCAAAAATATCAGTTGTATCGTCAATACTGGTACGCAATATACTTAATGGCATAACAAAGTGGCTGCAAAAAGTGAAGCTACTTTTTTATATTGGAGATTTTTTTATGAAAAGGTATGATTCCACTATGTAAAGCAGATTGGAAATGAAAATACTACTACGACGACATGAGTAAAGCTGCTTAAACATTTGGTTTCATTTTATATCTTACTGCCTGGTTTTTGTTTCCTTTGTGCTTACATGCCCCAATTATATCCTTCTTACAGTTGTTAAGGCAGGCATCTAAATTAGAAATTTAAATTGTCATAATTCCATAAGATTTCGGGATTTACCCCCGATTCTTGGCCCTCTGTTCAGCCGCAAAATTTCACCTTTCGTTGTTGTGGGGCATTATTAATTTGGCATTACAACGGTCCTCAATTTCGCGTGATATAATTCGGAATATTTGCCCCGGGGCCTTGGGGTAAACATCAATTAATCCTAGCAACCCGATACGTTAGCGAGGGACGCCCCCTCAGATGGCACTGATGGCAGATTGCCTCGCGATCTCGTTGCATTTCTACAGCTTCCGATGCATGAGTAAGTTCTAAGTATTTCCGACCGATTCAATGTAAGTAGTCGTACTAAGCTAACGGTCTCATTCTAACAAGGAAATGCATTCGGTTTTAGAATAACTAACAACAGGCTGCTCGCGAGCATTGCGAGTTATTTTTATGCTGTATTCCTGACCATATTTAGTTTTTGATGTTATATATATATGAAATTACCTGAATTAGGCTTGGTTTCAATGATACTCAAACTTTTTCGAAATAAGTTTTGCATCCGTCATCAAACTTATTTTTGATTACAATGCAACCACAATATGTTTTAATATTAGCATACCTTTTCCTGAAACTGGAAAAATAAGAAAACACTTAATGAAACAACCTGTAGGTAACCAAAAAAAAGAAATTTGTATTGTTTATTTTGAAGTCCAGAAAGCATGATTAAAATCTCTCGTAACAGTCGTATTGATCGCGAGCAACCTGTATAATCTGCCTGTATGTAAAAAGTAAAGTCTTGAATAGGTTTTTGTTTCAAATACCAAATTTTTATTATTGCACTCAATACTTGTTAATGTAATTGTACGACTCTCGGCACACCGCCGTTTGCATATTGAAATGATTCCATATTTTCTTATCGTCCATTGTATTCTGATGAATTAACAGACATAAACATTCCCAAATTGTTGAATTTTGGATGAGCTTATACGACGTCGAGTTTCAAAACAATGTAGATGACAAAACAATGACGTGAAAATGGATACGAACATGATATTATGTTATTTAAACATTATTCAAAAGCCAGACGCGAACTATAGGTGAACTCCCCTAAAGCTCGAGGGAGATTTTTTTACTTCAGGCCTAATGCGTTTCCTTTTTTCCCAACCGTCACCCGTAATATTGTTTAATTTTGCTTCTTCACGTTCATTGTCATTTGTCGGTCTGACTCGACAGTTTTCGGATTGTAAACTCGGTTTAGTTGTCTGTGACGTCCGTTTTCCATTAAGAATATTGGGAGCAGAGAGATAGATGCTTATAAATATTGGGTAGTCCTAACGGAAAATACGAGGGCCACACCGACGTTTTCGGGAACCACTACGGAAACAAATATTTTCTCATAATATAACTTTCGTTTTTTTAGGGCTAAGTTATTATATATGTTTCGATTTCTATAATTGTTATATTCAAAATAAGTTTTATGTCAGTAATTTGAGAACCTTATACATATATTGACATAATTTAGAGAAAAAACTACATAACCATTTTTTCTCTCAACGAATTCCTCAAACCTTCACTACAGAATTCCGAAAACCTTAAATTGACATAGGTACAAAAAGTTACCTACTTAGTTAGTTAGTATCGTTAAAATGGGCTGTGAGCTTTGTAGGTTAGTTCAATTGTATTTTAAAATATGTACATTGTCAAAAATAATTAAGAAAAGTAATCATGAAAATAAATAAGTCGTAATCAATAGTTTCCAAGATTCATATCACTCGTTTAATACGTCTTTTTTACTCGTAAAATAATGAACGCTTACGATAAAGATGGTTCCTCATCAAGTGCCAGTGGAATAGATAATAGATACATATTTAACACGTATTACGTTTCATGTTTGTTTTTATACCTTTGAAATTACGTACAATATATCGGTTATGTAACGTGTTAATGCGAATGGTTTTTTAAAGCTTAAATAAAGTAATATAGATGCCAGATATGTTATTTATAGTGTCACAATTTTAAAGGTGGTGTTGGCTGCATATTTTGTAAAATACACCTCCATAAATATCATATCTTGTATCAGTAGGAGCCTAATTAAGGAATGTTTAAATTTAAAAGACATCGATCCTCAAATTGTCGCTATTTATAATCTTATGACGCGTCCGCCAAAATTTATTACATGCCGATAACCTTTTACGAAGCATTTTGTGCATAAATTTACACACCAGCTCCATTTAACGCTACTACAGCATTTAAAAGAAAATTTTAAAGAAATATGGGGGAATAAATTGTATGTTTCATAGTTAATTTCGTAATTTTATATTACATTTTTTTAATTATACTTTTGTACACCCGTCCTTGTATACGTACTGAATTTAAAGTGAAATAAAGGGTACAGGCGAGCATTAAGTGGTTAATGTTATTGTAGGTATGTGACGCTGACAGCTGATCCTATTGAGAAATGCCGAACTTTCCCTACAGACGTACTAAACAATAATGCCAATATTGAGGTATATTAACCACTTTAGCGAGTTCTAATTCTAATAAAGTTTTCCTGGAAATATCACAATGGATATCGCACCATTTTATCTAATCAGAAAAAATACAAGTCCTATTAAGTGGGGAAAATCATTACTATAAGCGCGAGTGACATGGCAAGTTTTTAACAATCACGGGCCCGAACATAGTTCTATAGTCAAAGTCATAACCTGTATCCTGTATGACTATAACTCGCAGCTCCTCGCAGGGCCTACCGCGAACTACCATCGAAGTGTTGCCTCTTTCGCGCACTTGTGGAATCATACAGGTAGGCCGTAAGGTCGGACTATAGTTGGACACAAAACGAACGGAAACTGGCAGCGTACCTATAAAGTGATTTTCTTTTCAACTTTCGCAACTCCCTTCGATAAAATCTTTCCGTGAATGTGAAAACATTTTAAATGTATGCGCATGTAGCGCTGAAAGCTGAAGCGGCTGCCCGTAAAGGTGCATTAATATTTCATGGACACTGAAACACAATTTTTGCCCGCGTGACGTTGTCTTGTTTGCCACTTAATCCGTCTTCTGTTTACTATGAAAATGGCTTTTATTAAGCCCTCTTGGCGTAAAAAGGTGAAAGATGAAGTGAAAAATAAAAAAATAAACATGAGGAATTATGTTATAGCGCTATAACTTTATTCTTCATGTCTCATTCTTTTGGCTTCACAGATGATACAGACAGATCATAAAGATACGGAAAAATATAATTTGTATATTGGATTTGAATGAAATAAAATAATAATATAAAATAAGTATATGAAAATAATTAATTTTGTAATAACATTTTAATATTGTTTTTTTTTTTGCAGGTATGCCATTATTGGATCTCTGTAATAATTGGGCTGTTACTAGGGTTGCCAACTGTCCCGCTATATGCGGGACGTCCCGTTTCTGGGGCCCTAAAGTATGGGTCCCGCAAAGGGTTCACGCGGGACGCTAGTTGTCCCGCTTTTCAGGGATTACTAAACTAAAAATACTAAAATAATAATATGAATACGTAAATGAAAGCATTTAAGATTGCGACATGTTGTTAACTTGAATGTACCGCGACGACGGCGAGCACCGTATACTGAACGTGTATAAATGTGCATCTAAATTTAACCGATCTGAAATTAAGCATTATTTTTTAATGTTAATGTCATTCCCGTCCCGCATTTTACAGCCAAGTCCCGCAATTAATTCGCGAATATCCCGCATATCAGTGATCTTTGGTTGGCAACCCTAGCTGTTACACATGCTTGGATACGTACAGGTAAATTGGCAAATATATTTTTACATAATGATGTAAAGAATGCATCAAGTCTAGGTTAGGTACCTAATGAAATAATAGTAGCTCGTATTTAAATAAGACCTATTTGTTGTATGACTTGATTGATCTGTGTAGCATGTAATTTTGAACAATAATTAACAGAATTTTAGGTTATCTAAATTGTATTTCTTATATTTTTCCTCCAATGGTCATATTTCCCCAATAGAGGAATAAATTCTTTGGTAAATACCAACAACCAGACCGAAGTCCCCCGAAGCTTAAATAAATCACTCGCACGCAGACTTGATCATTTTATTAAATTCCGCGATTAAATACCCATCGGGTAACGTGAACGTTAAACGGGACGCTTCGATAATATCGCCATATCTCGACACCTCGTGCACCTCGCCAGTTTGTAATTACGAGTCCACCCCAATCCGTACATTCACGAAGGCGAAGCTTTGTAATCGACTGTGAGCTTGCTACTAACATTTTAGCGTAGATAACGAAATGCTTAATATTATTGCCATAGTTTTGACAAAAAATTTAGACTGTCGCACCTTTGTAACAGTACTGCTTAGTAGGTACAGTCAATGACAAAATAAGCTCTGTAATTCTGTATAATAAGAAAGTCGTAACATATTTATGAGCGGATTCTTTCGATACTTATTTTTGCACTTTACTGGTACATCCAACAAAAAATGTCGTCTACCTCTTATCGAATTTATTAATAGATTCGAAAAGTAGACCAGTAGCCATACCGTGACTTTGCAAGTAGGTTTTACTCGATACTTAAAGCAACGCGCTCGCTCCAAAATATCAGTGCGAGCGCGATAGACTGCTTTACGTATCGAGTAAATCCTAACTTATCCTTTACTTTCCAACTCATGGTACGGCTAGACGGCTCGGCTACACGTCTTTTGTTGACTGTACCATGTGTTGCCGCAGCCGTGAACTTGAGTTTAAACATAATGTACTACCGCTCGTACCGATGAAGGTAAGTTGTTTTCTGGTGATTTCGATGCTCATGATTCATTGTGGTTGCTGGATCGAATCCCGGTAATGCCATTTATTAGGGTGTTTATCACAAATATTTATTTCTTGGCCGTATTTAAGTATCTTAACTTAAGTCACTTAGTACCCATAACACAAGCTTTAATAGCGCTTACCTTAGGACTTGATCGATTCGTGTAAGAATGACATTACCTCCCACGAAAAAGTGCGGCGTTTTTACTAAACCACTTACATGTTAATCAAAGTCACACTTACACTGGTCCACTATGTAGTAGGCAAGCTTGGGTAATAGCCCTGATATATGTGAGACCCGATCGCTGTGGGTAGATCGCAACACCAATTAGTGGATAAGTTTTCGGTTGATGATCGGAGCGATCGGATTAGTCCAATTCAGTTCAACCTATTAACAAACAGATTGTGTTAAAATTACACGTTCAATAATTTAGAAAATGTACCTACTTTTCACGTCAACGACATAGCATTGTTGTTTAGTTTCTTGGTTAAGATTCCGGTATAGTTTTTTACGAATATGCTTAATTAATTTTTAACGATTTTCACTTTGAAATCTACACAGGGCTCTTAAGCAAATATTATAATTAGGAAACTTAGGATTTGCCCTCTGTGTACCGGCATTAAATATGTTTACAGAATATTACAAATCAGTGTCTACATAATATTATATCCCAATGTAATATAATCTCCTATTATCTTAATATGTATATAACAATAATAGCATTAATCATGGTGGCACACATATTCATCGAATCGTCATAATTAGTCGATTAGGTAGTTACCTACTTAGGTATTTCAAGTATTTCTACATTACCTGCATTTCCGCTTATATGTACTGCACTTCCCTTTAGATTTTGTTGTTCATATTTGTGGTTTTTTTAATTGATTCAACCAGTATTAATATTATTTGGACGGCTAGTATTTATTTATTAAGATTTTAATGACAACGAAAACTTAAAAAAATATAATTAGCTAAAAATTTCACCCTATTTGGTCTGCCATGGAATGGAATTCATAAATTTATAAATCAGTAGCACCCTTTCCGAAGAAATTCCGATCCCTCGGGTCCCAAGCAGGTGCTGTAGCCGGTTTAGGAAGCATTGTCCCCAATAAACGTTGAAAGTTACGCGACCTGCTCGCTAATAGCCCCTCTTTGCACCACTCCGTATGTCCATAAGGTCTTATCGTAGTTCCACACTTTAAAACCTATAACCACTTTGAAATTGGATCAAAGTTTAGGCACAGTCAAGGGCATTAATATATATATACACTTCTCCATACTGATCCCTTACAAATGTGTCTATATATTAATGCACTCGACTGTACCTAGGGCTTGCATTCCGGAATTCCGGAATTTCGAAATATCGGAATTTCGGACCAATTTTGCTGATTTTACAGTTCCGGAATTGACACAGCTAATATCGGAATTCCGGAATTTAAAAAAGTGATTTCATTATATGGGTAAACATAATATATCTAGACGATTATGATAATCAGGAACAGGATGCAAACATACAAAGCCGCCACAAAATATATTTTGTTTTATTTTCTGTAAAATAAACTGTGTTACTACTAGGCAACTACTAAATCACGAAAACTGCCCAAGGTAAGCAACGATCCTGTACCATATTTTTGGGTTGCAATTATTTAACGTTATTTTTCTTTTAGTCATTCGACATTAATAAGAATCTTAACCTTTGACTGAAGTCTCCACCTGGTCTTATATCAAGTAGCATTCCAACAAAGGGTTTACTTTCATGCGAGTGAGACAAAATTACTTTTACCTTGCGACTTCATATTTTGTCTGTCTCTTTTAGCATTGAAATATGTAGTTGCATTTGCAATTATAATTTATCAATCAGTAGCAGTAAATCAGTACAGAGTTACCGACGAGTGTTTGACGTGACGTAGTGAGATCGTAACGTCTGTGCTTCGGGTGCTGTAAATAAGTGTTATGTGCTCATCATAAATACACAATTCAAATATATATTTTTGGTTTTTATTATAACTGCCTCCGTCTGTCTAGTCGTCTAGTTGTTGGAGACTATCTTCGATACGAGAATTTGATATTACGGATTCAAGTTTGAGTGACTTCGTTGATTATTAATATTGTTTATATGATCTCAGTAGTATACCTCTGTGAACTTGGCACCCGACTTTGTGTTTTTTTTTTAATTTTAATTATTATTCGGGAAGCCTTTCGTTTGTAGTTGATTGTAGTGAAACGGATTTTGTTTGTAGTTTGTTAGAAAAAAAGTTAGGAAAAGGGGGTGAAACCTCAGCACCCGACTTTCAAAATTTTAACTTTTATTGATTATATCGTATTCAGAATCGTTTGTAGTTGATTGTAGTTCCTTTCTTTTCGTTTGTAGTAGCCCAGAAATGTAAAAAAAAAATAAACAAAAAAATAATTCCTGAGCGCGTTGATGTATTTTTCTAAAACTCGTTTAAATCGTATAAAAGCAGGAATTAATAGACATTACTAAGCATAATTTAGCTCAAAATCATTAAACCTTGATTGTAGTGCCGTTTACTTCGTTTGTAGTAACAAATTACATTCAACAATAACATGATAAAGTTTTCAAAAAGGGGGTTCAAAATCTCAGCGCCCGACTTTCGGAATTGTAACTTTTAATGATTGCAACACGTTCAGAATCGTTTGTAGTTGATTGTAGTGAAACGGATTTTGTTTGTAGTCGGTTAGAAAAAAAGTAACGAAAGGAGGGTGAAACCTCAGCACCCGACTTTGGAAATTGTAAAGTTTAATGATTGCAACTCGTTCAGAATCGTTTGTAGTTGATTGTAGTGAAATGGATTTTGTTTGTAGTCGGTCAGAAAAAAAGTTACGAAAGGGGGTTACCCCTTTCGTTACCCCGTTACCTTAGTATAGAATTTGCGAAATTTTATCTTTTAACGATTGGGTCGTGTTCGGAATCGTTTGTAGTTGATTATAGTTCTTTTATTTTCGTTTGTAGTTGAATGGAAAAAAAGTTACGAGGGGGGTGAAAAATCTCAACACAAAATTTGCGAAATTTTATCTTTTAATGATTGAATCGTGTTCGGTTTCATTTGTAGTTGATTGTAGTTCTTTTATTTTCGTTTGTAGTTAACTGGAAAAAAAGTTACGAGGGGGATGAAAAACCTCAGCACTAGATTTGCGAAATTTTATCTTTTAATGATTGAATCGTGTTCGGTTTCGTTTGTAGTTGATTGTAGTTCCTTTGTTTTCGTTTGTAGTTGAATGGAAAAAAAGTTACGAAGTGGGGTGAAAAATCTGATCACAGGATTTGCGAAATTTTTACTTTTAATGGTGGAATCGTACTCAGAATCGTTTGTAGTTGATTGTAGTTCTTTTATTTTCGTTTGTAATTGAATGGAAAAAAAGTTACTAAGGGGGTGAAAAATCTGATCACAGGATTTGCGAAATTTTTACTTTTAATGATGGAATCGTACTCAAAATCATTTGTAGTTGATTGTAGTTCTTCTATTTTCGTTTGTAGTTAAATGGAAAAAAAGTTACGAGGGGGTGAAAAATCTCAGCACAATATTTGCGAAATTTTGTCTTTTAATGATTGAATCGTGTTCGGAATCGTTTGTAGTTGATTGTAGTTCTTTTATTTTCGTTTGTAGTTGAATGGAAAAAAAGTTACTAAGGGAGTGAAAAATCTGAGCACAGTATTTGCGAAATTTTTACTTTTAATGATGGAGTCGTTCTCAAAATCGTTTGTAGTTGATTGTAGTTCTTTTATTTTCGTTTGTAGTTGAATGGAAAAAAAGTTACGAGGGGGCTGAAAAATCTCATCACTATATTTGCGAAATTTTATCTTTTAATGATTGAATCGTGTTCGGTTTCGTTTGTAGTTGATTGTAGTTCTTTTAGTTTTGTTTGTAGTTAAATGGAAAAAAAGTTACGAGGGGGGTGAAAAATCTCAGCACTAGATTTGCGAAATTTTATCTTTTAATGATTGAATCGTGTTCGGTTTCGTTTGTAGTTGATTTTAGTTCTTTTATTTTCGTTTGTAGTTAAATGGAAAAAAAGTTACGAGGGGGGTGAAAAATCTCCGCACTAGATTTGCGAAATTTTATCTTTTAATGATTGAATCGTGTTCGGTTTCGTTTGTAGTTGATTGTAGTTCCTTTGTTTTCGTTTGTAGTTGAATGGAAAAAAAGTTAAGAAGTGGGGTGAAAAATCTGATCACAGACTTTGCGAAATTTTTACTTTTAATGATGGAATCGTACTCAGAATCGTTTGTAGTTGATTGTAGTTCTTTTATTTTCGTTTGTAGTTGAATGGAAAAAAAGTTACGAGGGGGCTGAAAAATCTCAGCACAATATTTGCGAAATTTTATCTTTTAATGATTGAATCGTGTTCGGTTTCGTTTGTAGTTGATTGTAGTTCTTTTATTTTTGTTTGTAGTTAAATGGAAAAAAAGTTACGAGGGGGGTGAAAAATCTCAGCACTAGATTTGCGAAATTTTATCTTTTAATGATTGAATCGTGTTCGGAATCGTTTGTAGTTGATTGTAGTTCTTTTATTTTCGTTTGTAGTTGAATGGAAAAAAAGTTACGAAGTGGGGTGAAAAATCTGATCACCGGATTTGCGAAATTTTTACTTTTAATGATGGAATCGTAACAATCGTTTGTAGTTGATTGTAGTTCTTTTATTTTCGTTTGTAGTTGAATGGAAAGAAAGTTACGAGGGGGGTGAAAAATCTCAGCACAATATTTGCTAAATTTTATCTTTTAATGATTGAATAGTGTTCGGAATCGTTTGTAGTTGATTGTAGTTCTTTTATTTTCGTTTGTAGTTGAATGGAAAAAAAGTTACGAAGTGGGGTGAAAAATCTGATCACCGGATTTGCGAAATTTTTACTTTTAATGATGGAATCGTAAGAATCGTTTGTAGTTGATTGTAGTTCTTTTATTTTCGTTTGTAGTTGAATGGAAAGAAAGTTACGAGGGGGGTGAAAAATCTCAGCACAATATTTGCGAAATTTTATCTTTTAATGATTGAATAGTGTTCGGAATCGTTTGTAGTTGATTGTAGTTCCTTTGTTTTCGTTTGTAGTTGAATGGAAAATAATTTACGAAGTGGGGTGAAAAATCTGATCACCGGATTTGCGAAAATTTTACTTTTAATGACGGAATCGTACTCAGAATCGTTTGTAGTTGATTGTAGTTCTTTTATTTTCGTTTGTAGTTAAATGGAAAAAAAGTTACGATGGGGGTGAAAAATCTCAGCACTAGATTTGAGAAATTTTATCTTTTAATGATTGTATCGTGTTCGGTTTCGTTTGTAGTTGATTGTAGTTCCTTGGTTTTCGTTTGTAGTTGAATGGAAAAAAAGTTACTAAGGGGGTGAAAAATCTGAGCACAGGATTTGCGAAATTTTTACTTTTAACAATGTGATTGTGTTCGTAATCATTTCTAGTTCATTGTAGTTCCTTTATTTTCGTTTGTAGCTGAATGGAAAAAAAGTTAGGAAACGGGGTGGAAAATCTTTGTACAGGATTTGCGAAATTGTATCTTTTAATGATGGAGTCGTATTCAAAATCGTTTGTAGTTAATTGTAGTTCTTTTATTTTCAGTTGAATGGAAAAAAAGTTACGTACGAAGGGGGTGAAAAATCTCAGCACAAAATCTGCGAAATTTTATCTTTTAATGATTGAATCGTGTTCGGTCGGTTTCGTTTGTAGTTGATTGTAGTTCCTTTGTTTTAGTTTGTTGTTGATAGTAGTTCCATTGTTTTTGTTTGTAGTTGAATGGAAAAAGGTTACAAAGCGGGGTGGAAAACCTTAGTACAGGATTTGCGACATTGTATCTTTTAATGATGGAGTCGTATTAGAAATCGTTGTTGAATTTTCTCGTAACTTTTTTCCCATTTAACTACAAATGAAAATAAAAGAACTACAATCAACTACAAACGATTTTGAGTACGATTCCATCATTAAACGTAAAAATTTCGCAAATCCTGTGATCAGATTTTTCACCCCCTTAGTAACTTTTTTTCCATTCAACTACAAACGAAAATAAAAGAACTCCAATCAACTACAAACGATTTTGAGTACGATTCCATCATTAAAAGTAAAAATTTCGCAAATCCTGTGATCAGATTTTTCACCCCACTTCGTAACTTTTTTTCCATTCAACTACAAACGAAAACAAAGGAACTACAATCAACTACAAACGAAACCGAACACGATTCAATCATTAAAAGATAAAATTTCGCAAATCTAGTGCTGAGATTTTTCACCCCCCTCGTAACTTTTTTTCCATCTAACTACAAACGAAAATAAAAGAACTACAATCAACTACAACCGAAACCGAACACGATTCAATCATTAAAAGATAAAATTTCGCAAATCTTGTGTTGAGATTTTTCACCCCCCTCGTAACTTTTTTTCCATTCAACTACAAACGAAAATAAAAGAACTACAATCAACTACAAACGATTCCGAACATGACCCAATCATTAAAAGATAAAATTTCGCAAATTCTATACTAAGGTAACGGGGTAACGAAAGGTGTAACCCCCTTTCGTAACTTTTTTTCTAACCGACTACAAACAAAATCCGTTTCACTACAATCAACTACAAACGATTCTGAACTAGTTGCAATAATTAAACTTTACAATTTCCAAAGTCGGGTGCTGAGGTTTCACCCCCCTTTCGTTACTTTTTTTTCTAACCGACTACATACAAAATCCGTTTCACTACAATCAACTACAAACGATTCTGAACGTGTTGCAATCATTAAAAGTTACAATTCCGAAAGTCGGGTGCTGAGATTTTGTACCCCCTTTTTGAAAACTTTATCATGTTATTGTTGAATGTAATTTGTTACTACAAACGAAGTAAACGGCACTACAATCAAGGTTTAATGATTTTGAGCTAAATGATGCTTAGTAATGTCTATTAATTCCGGCTTTTATACGATTGAAACGAGTTTTAGAAAAAAGACATCAACGCGCTCAGGAATTATTTTTTTTTGTTTATTTTTTTTGACATTTCTGGGCTACTACAAACGAAAAGAAAGGAACTACAATCAACTACAAACGATTCTGAATACGATACAATCAATAAAAGTTAAAATTTTGAAAGTCGGGTGCTGAGGTTTCACCCCCTTTTCATAACTTTTTTTCTAACCAACTACAAACAAAATCCGTTTCACTACAATCAACTACAAACGAAAGGCTTCCCGAATAATAATTAAAATAAAAAAAAACACAAAGTCGGGTGCCAAGTTCACAGAGGTCAGTAGTATGACATGACAATATTGGTAAGACTTGACAATTTCTAATTAAAGTTACGACGTTAGCGACGCACAAGGGACCGATGATATTACTAATCGGAAGACGTACTAAACGAACTAAACATTTTTACCTATGCTCTGGCACTTCCAAAAGGCATTAGCGTACCACTATCGCCAAGTAACGCACAAACAATCGCACGTAAACAACTGTCAATGTTGTCTTGTCAGTCGAAGTTGAATTTTCTGACCTGATACCAAGTCGTGGCGTGTGGGACACGAATCACACGAAATGTTTTGACTTCATTTCAAGCCTATGGCGGCGAAAGGTTAATTTTGTCTGAATAGTTGGTTATTAATGAAACTTTTGTATTAATATCACCATAAGATAATAATTAAAATCATTATTTTTTTTCTTACTTAAACACGTCTTCGTCGTTGTAACTGGTCAATTATATGGTAAATTCCGTCGTTAAAAGCAGACGGTCGTAATAAGCGGACTCGTAATAAGCCGATGTACTTTCATTGTGGCACATACTAAAACCAACCATAATATGCCTATGGAGTGGACACGTCGCTAAAAACGGTTAATTGTTATATGCGAAGTTGTACTAAATGGACTGTCCTAGGCGGATTTATGACCAGATTTGAAGTTAAATATGTCTTATAATGTTTGCCGGATTCCGCCTATTTTAAGAGAAAATGTTTTTTTTTCAACTGTTTTAAACCGTTATATCGTTACGCATTTTAGGAAACGATTTTGTTGCTGTGTTGCCTTAGTTTTGTCACACTTAATTGACAAACATTAAAAGGACAAAAAATATTACCTAAAACTTGAAAATACATTGTTTGATAAATAATAAAATAAAAAATATTTATTTCAGATCATTGATCCATAGTTTGTTAGTAACATTTTAACTTAATAACTATGTTAGTGATACATTACAGACACATTACAAACACATTACAATATAACTGATAGGTAGTTTTATTTATAGAATACTTTTTACGTAGTGCAAGTGCAGCATTCGAAATCCAAAAAAATACAAAAAGGTGTTTTTTTGCAGGTTGCCCAAAACTCATATAACAATTTCTTGCTTCTGTTAGCCTTAGGAATATGTTGTTAAACATTTTCTCTTTCCTTATGGGCACCTTGTATATAAATCATATTACAAATTTTCGTTTTATTAAAAAATACCTAGTTTTACAAAATTTTCGTTAATTCCGGAACTAGATCCGGAATTCCGGAATTGAAGTATAATATCGGAAATCAGTTCCGGAACTGAAAATGGTCCGATATTGCAAGCCCTAACTGTACCTACACCAGGGTTAGCACATAGACAATCTCCCAACAACCAATTTTGTACAGTCAAGTGCAAAAATAAGTATCGAAAGAATCCGTTCATAAATATGTTACGACGTTCTTATTACACAGAATTAGAGTGCACTGGGACATATTTTTGAACGTTTTTGTATACCCCTTATTTTGTCTTCGACTGTACTAAGCTTATAGAGACTGATTATGAGATCAATTACTGGATAAAAAGGGTGTCCAATTCGGTGTCTACATAATTGTGGCGTACTTACGTCGTTCGCGTGCAAAAAATGTCGGTTGCCTGGCAACCTTATACTTTGATTCGGAAGAGTAATTCCACCAACCAAACATACGTACTGTCCATTCTCCACATTTGTAGGTAATTTTATGACATGTCTAGACTTCCAAAACTGCGATTCCGCCGCTCCGTCATTAACTTTGAAAAGGACACATGATGTTAAAGGTTTCTCAAATTGATAGTCGGCTTTTTTTGTGTGCATGTTTTTTCCAATCGCCATTTTGATGCATGATGCACGCTGTTAACAAAAACACTGCACGGATAAAATATTAATAATATTTTCAGGCAAGTACTATTACTTCGTCTTCATTATAAAATTTTCAAAGATGGACTAATGTCATATTTTTTTTAAGCGTTGCATGTGTAAATTGATGTACATTAGGAATAAAATATTAAAAATCGTGTTCAAAATATTACCTACATATTTTAGTGCGATGCAGCTATGATTTTGAAGACGACTTTAATTCCAAAGCCCGAAATTATTAAAACATTTTAAATGCTTTGTAAGAAAGCGTCATAAAAAAGTCTAGTGTCGACAGATAATGTCGCCATCTGCCAGTAACTAATAATATACTACGTATATATAATTAATAGATCGGCTAGTACAGCCTGATATTACAGCATTATAGCACGCGACAGGAATAAACTTCTATACTTAAGCCAAACAGGCTTATAAACCTATACCGCCAACCTTCATAGACCCTTTCAGCTTAGATCACACCATAAGGTCTGAAGTCGGCGACCTTAAACCACCTGCTGGTTTACATAATGTTTGTTAGAACGGAATAAAAAAATACACTTTGTACACCATGCAATTATACGCAAAAATATTCTTATTATCAATGAAATATTGAAGTACATACTTATTTAGTATATAAAAACTCATATTTCTTGAAAGGTTCGCATTTGGTTCATAATTACACACAATAATTGTACTTTCATTTTCATTTAACACTTTTTTTTAAATCACTAATGGTTAGTGATTATTTAAAAAAAGTGTTTTGCCATTATCAATGAAATGTTATTTTTATTGAAATGGCCACTCCACGGGTCGGTTATCGGGTTAAGTTAAGGCCCATTAGCGATCTTGTACATGCGATGAACAGCTGCCCTAATAAATCTAAGAAGACAAACCTTACAATACGAGTTCATGTGAATTCATATAAAAATATCATAAACAAGTACACTACAATCAGAAATACAAAATAACATTTCTCCAATAGAGCAAAAGAACTTTGCTGATATGCCGTACCTAATATAGATGCGTTACGACAAATAGCAGCGTTGAAACGTTAATTGCAGAAATGCAAAGAACGCGTAATTATAAAGGAAATGAATTAATAAAGTACCTAATTACGATGGCTCTTCGATCGCTTTAGTTTCCAGTAATGAGAGGGCAGCTGCGTCGCTGCGGGGGAGAAATGTCACGGCTCCACTTACTATGTGAACAGGACAATGAAATCCCTCCTATCAACTCATTGTGTTATTTGCTCCACGCTCCGAGGGGCCAAATAGTGTCCCTCTATATCATACACAGTCACTGAATTAAATCTCCCTTCATGGTCTTTAATTATAACTGAACTTAAAACGGAACAAGTCAGGGATACAAAAAAAAACATAAATATTTAGACCACCTGAGCATGACGATGATAAATCGACGACATGCTTTTTCCAATTATAAAACATTTTTGTAGCGTCCTGGTAACTTTTTCTAAACAACTAACAATTTAACACAAAGGAAAAAGCATGTATGGAAGGCGATAACTATCTATCAATTATCTTTGAAGGTCCTCATAGGAAGCAGCTTGGCGTGAAAAAAGACGTGCAATTGATAAACTGAAAGAAATCTATTATCCCTATCCGGCGAACTAGTGTCGATATTCGATTTATCGTTCGCTCGCGATTACATAATCGAGGCGCCTGCAAGCGACTCGTTCAATATTTCATACTAACATTTCGATTTTATTCGTGTTTTTGTGCCTACATTAATATGCATTCGCGGCGCGTGCCGGCGGTCAGCTGTTTCTTCTATGCTGCAAGCTGCGAGCCGTATATGGAAACCAGTACCCGGGCGCGCTGGATGGATTACGCCGATTACGCCGCAATTATCCGCGCGCAGCGGCCTACGTAACTACGGACCACTTTCGCGATCTTTGTTCGGCGACATTGACCTTGCCGATCGTAACTGACTTATGTAAGCGCTCATTTTCGGCGAACATGTGTCATTTCATTGCCAATGCCATTTCATTATTTTTACCTACGTTTACTTTATTACTTTGTCTCATTAGGAACTTAATTTCTGTACTGTTAGTTTTTGCTAACGACATTGGTATGGCTTGGATTGGACGTAACGTGATTTTCGTAAGCGTTGTGCGAGCGTTTTTATCGCTCTCAGACTGCAGATGGCATACACGATGGAAGTTTTTATCGTCTCTGCATCCACGTTCTCAAATTCTCGGTTACCAGTTATTTCGATAACCAACAGTTTTGAGAAGGAATTCTTTCTTGCGCATTGCAGTTATACGTATTTCAAAAGCTTGCAGGTCTTTCAAAATGAAGCAGTTATAAATCTCGCCCACGCTTGCAGTCGTCAAAATTGGTTTCTCGAGTAGCCCTTCATAAATTGACTCTTATTGTATGTATTGTAAAGTTTAGAATATCGAGCCCGGTTTCTAACTGTTCTTATATGTAACCCATAAGTCTCATAACTTAGTAAGCAACAAGCGCCGCATGGGTCCATTTCTGGGATTATCTAGCCGGGCTCCTCCGCTTACTGAGCTGCCTACATACAATACTGATTGTGTGATAATCGCGCATGAGTATACATTTGAATATATAAATGTACAATTACATGTAATTGTATTTAATACATGTTTATTTATGTTTATCTAGAAAGACTTAACTGGGAGTTTGGGTTCGGATCCCGACCGGGTAGGACGCGTCCCTGGTGCACTTTCGAGCGTCCCGAAAACAAAAGCAAAAAAGGCAAAGCACAAGTGCTTTGTTTTTTGTGGTGAATAGTGTTGTGATGTCAAGGTTCTGCCGCGAGCAATTATGAACCCTAACGCGTTGGTTTAAGGTTGGCGAGTCAGCGACAAAATTTGCATTAGTGTGGCGGAGACCATAGGTCATCAGGTCATCACGATACACTGCATTCTGGGTGAGAGCTTTCCGATTACTCGTAAACGGGCAATGTTACTTGCTTAATTGAGCCCTGGTTCCAACAGCTAGGTGGACATTTTTGGAGTTCCCCATCATCGACGATGATGATTGTTTCTGATGCCGCTATTGCGGCGGGTACTTGGGACGTTATGAAGTTGTTATCCCGAACGGCTGAATCGGGCGCAATTCTCGTGTTAGTTTTTGCAGTCACGGTTCTGTATTCAATTTAAAAATATATAGATGCCTAGTAATGCGCAGCGGAGCCCTTCGTGCAGGTTCCAACTTGCTGGAGCGTATTTTTGAAGAATGGTGAGAGATACGGTATACAAACTCAGTAGAGTATTGGATCGATGGGTATTAGTTAAATCAGTCTGTTACATTACATACATTATTTTAACTATTCCTTAATTTGCTCATTTTAGATTTTTAGCACATTCCATACAATTTTGGGCTGCCTACCTGAACTCTGAAGTGGTCTGAAGTGGCAAAGCCGAGCAGTAAAATCTCGTCAACTAGCGGACCTTCTCGCAATTCGAACATGTGATACACAGCAGGAAGGACCCAAATGATGCAAACAAAAAACAATGCAAGCTTTGCCCGCCATGTAACAATAGATGAAGCTCATACTTAATCGCGGGTACGAATCGGCAATGGTTCAAGCCATCTTATACGAAATAAACCTTGGACCTTAGGTAAAGATTACAAGGTCTTCTTTTGGAAAACAAAATTCCACAGGACATACGTGGGGACTGTTTAAATGAGTTAAGTACTTCGAATAAAAATTGGATTTCACACTTTAAATAAATACTGCAAGTGAAAGTGAATTATTTTAATGGTTATTTCCATTATTTCCTGTTATGTGAACTTCTCTGTTATGCTGTGATTATTTAAATAAAATGGTTGTTATTATTTGCACTTACTGGGTGAACTTGTGCTTAGAGTTGGTGTTGAATTTATTGTTATTACGAAACACGAAAAACGAGCATTGAAAATCGAAACGCAAGCCATCTCGCCATTACAGTATACACAATGGTTCTGCCTCAAGAAAGAAGCGAAATAATTCTAAGTGAAGTTTCAAGCTACGTTACAATAAACATCCACCAATTGTAGTGTTTAACGATGTCTTACTATTTGCTGTCGCATTTTAACTAAGGCTGTTTTATACCTGCCTGTTAGTGGGTTAGTGTGGGTGATGTGTAGTGTGTATTATCGTTTGGATCGTATTTCAGTAGTTTTTCACGTTAAAACTTTGTGGTGTAATATACCTAATATCTAATGTGTGTGTATTCACAGTCAAGTATAATGTCGTATTTTGTGTGTGATGTCCTCAGTGTACCTGTTGTGATAAGTGAAATTGCGTCACTGCGTTAAAAATTATAGAAATGACAACAAAACATACGTCCTTTTAATCGATCTGGAAAAAGCTCTCAATACAGTTGATCTAAACGCACTAAGAGACATCCTACTGACCAGGACGAATAGTTATATGTCAAATAGAATAGTTAAAGCAGCTATGAAATACACGATGTAAACAAGCGGTTCGAAATGCCAAAGTTGTCACACAAGGGAATCGTGTATGTATAAAAAAAGTGCACTATATACTAGATGAAAAAAAATACCAAGAGGATTAAATTGGACATTTCCTAAGGCGCCTAAAACCTCACCTACTGGAAGCTGCACTTCGATACTAAGCCAAAACACTGAAAGTCGGAGGACCCACCTACACCTGGGTGAATATCTGAGCGTTTCAACCGCCTAATTTTGGTGGCATAATTTTTGCCTAAGTGTCTATTCGCTACAATGTGCTACTTTGTAATTTGAAGGAGGCACGGTACCTTACACAAAAGACGAAGTATAATGTTGAGACGTTTAGAAACTTCGGCAAAAATATTGCCACCAACATTGGGCGGTTGAGGCGCTCAGATTTTCACCCACCTGGAACGAAAAACTATCACGGGACATAATTATTACACCAGAGATAGCTTAGAATGGCTCGAAATGGCAAAAGGTAAAGAAGAATTCAACAATGTTGTAAGAGAAATCTACAAAATAGAAGAAATGGACAGTAAGTCAGAGGAAGAAGAAGAATGAATGGCAATCGAAGAACCAGATCGAAGATAACGACATCCCAAGAAGGGCCTCCACCGGTACGACGTGCATCATTACATCAACGCTCTCCCTCAACGGCATAACCCTTCCTCCTATTTTCCTATATCGGCTTAAGGCTGCATAGTCGGTCGATTCTAAACATCCTACCCATCCCAGAGCGTGTCTATCCCTAAAAAAAACCGCGTGCCCCCTGGTATGCCGGCTTGTCCGGAGCAGGCTTGTTCCTGGCTGGGTGTGGTGCCTATGTTCATGTTCATGTTCATGTTTATCTAGAAAGACTTAACTGTTAGTCTGGTCTTCTGCATTCATTAATTAACTTAACAATTTAATGTTATTTCGATTATCGCGATATGTTAGTAGCACAACACTGTCTCAAGCTGGCACGACTTGACACTATCTTAATTTGCATGTGACCTATCAAGTGGCAGCTGAGGCACACCCTTCAGATACCTGCATCAGTAATTCGCCAATGCCCGCAGCTTGGAGTGGTGTTTAGGAAACACAGGTAGCTTGTACTCGAGACGTCTCGCCGCGAGTCGCCCGCGGCGGCCCTCGTGGGTGGCGGGCACAAGCTCACGGTCCACTGGCTCCTGCTTTAAGATACGCGATATTGATAATTTCGTTGTAAACGAAATAGCTAAGTGCCCCTGCGGCCTGAACCTCAACACAAGTCCGCACTTTACCTTCGATAGCAGGCGCCAGCGATCTGGAAACATTTATCGCGAATCTCCTTTTTCCACACTTCGCATTTATTTTCCCGCGCTATGTATGGACATTGCCAATAATAACCATATTTGCTAGTTCTATTTTGCAGAAATACTTAAAATGGGTTCTAAAGTTTTTCTGACAGTTATGCCCAGTTGTCTCTGGTAACTGAGTACGTAGTTAAAGTCCGTGCTAAGATATACGTCTCACAATTAGATGAGAAAAACTGACGCTTTGCTGTTGTTGGATGGAATTGAAAACATGAGCCAATTACAGAAAGTAGTAAAAAGCGGAATTTGTATTATGGCTCTCCTGAGCGCGTGCGGGCGTTCGACTGCAGTACTTATTTGGTTTGGGGTTACACTACAGATTAATAAAAGTTATATGTATGGTCAGGTTCGGCAAAAACCTACGATGACTGCCTGCCACCGAGAAGAAATGTTTTGGTGACTTCGTCTGGCAATGACAAAAATAATGATCACTATCCAAAACAATCCTTGCGATTTTGACAATACAATACACTTGAGAGCCTGTTTGATAGCGGTAAATATCAGAATTTGGGGATGCAATCACCATGGTCTTTGTCACCAAATCCTGGTTTATATTTTAGGCAACACCGATTTGATGCAGAATGTCTTAAAGCGAATTTATTTTTGTTTTTTCCTGCAAAGTTAGCTTAATTTATAGGTTATGATAGGATTAGTTGCTATTTAAAAACAACTAAATAAATATATATATGTCGGAGTCGCGCTTCAGTTGGCGCAGACCTGTACGACACGTCGAGTCGTCGAACGCCAGAATTGTGTTATTTACAATGAGAACAGTTTTGTTTGCAATGTTTACAATTAATTTGTGAAAGAGTTACTAAATCTAGAAAACGATAAGCAATGTATAGCTTGGAGTGGTCTTTGCTTTGGTCCATGCAGGTAGATAATAAAACCCGGTTGAGATCTACCCGCCTGTGAAGCAGGTAGTTTATGACTTGACAGTATAAAAGGTCACTAGCGCTGTTTTCATAAGGCATTCGCGCGTTAGATTTAGAAAGAAGTAATTCTTGCTTTAGACATTGGAAAGTCAATTCATTCTGATTCCCGCGTTAGACTTTGAATAGATTCAGATTATGATCATTCTTCCCTTAAGTCATTCTATCTTGAGACCGCGAATAGATTTGATTAAGTGCACTCCAGAGTAAGAGGAGTTTGACTAGATTAAATAGTTCGTTAGATTCAGAATCAGATCGTTATTTCCTAGCATCCTGACGAGACGTTATTTCTTGTGTTTTGAAATTGGTGAAGCATGGACTCAAACTTAGAACTCTCCAGTCGTTTTCCATTAGTTTGTTGTTGTTGTTGTTTAAAGCGTTTGATTAATCGTGTTTTAAATGTATGCCTATTGTAATGATCTAAAATTGTAATTATCAATGATTTGAAAAGATTAAAACATACAACCCGCTGAGTTTCTTCCTGGTTCTTCTCATGTTGTGGTTTAACTCTTGCGAACCAGAGTAGTAATAAAAAAAAAAGATCTTAATTCATGTTGTGTTTTCATTATGAGTCCATGCCTACACGCAGAAGTGCGTAATTCAGTATTCTGAGTTGTTAGTAATGCGTAGCTAGAAGTTAGATAGCAAAACCACCCCCTATAGCTCGGCCGGACCTGATATAAAAGGGCCCTACGCCGTAATATATATACAGGTGCGCCCATAAAAAAGGGCGTTTTGAAATTTATTTATTACCAAACTACAATGAATGAATGACATACAAAATTATATACCATATTTTGAATTAGAGAAAAGTCCTGCAATTTTCGACATTTTAATTTGGCAAACTGGACTAAATACCCCGTATTTACTGCCGTCCTTCAACTAGACTATTGCACAATGCACAGTATAATAGTACATTGTGCATCAAGGGAGGTAAGTACGGAACTACTAACGAGAGTGTTAGAAGCCCGACGCCGTCAGGCGGAGGGCTTTTATGACTCGAGTTAGTATTCCGCTTACCGACCGTGATGCATCCAATGTTTTTCATCACACTTGCCGACAAAAAAATAAGTTTTAAGACATAATATTATAAAATGACGTACTGAAATTTCTATTACTCCCTAGGGACTTTCACTTTTCTATTACTCCCGCTACGCACGCAAGCAATGGCGCGCTTAGACAGCAAGTGTGATGAAAAATATAATTATCAACATTTAACTACTATAACTTAACCTACCTATCTCAATTTTATTTTAATTATTATTTAATTGAAAGCTTTATCACTTTTCTACATTGTAATATTCGTAGGTACTATTAACATGAAGTTTTTAATATCTTCTTCATTAATCCCTATTGTCTTAACAGTATCGATAATAATGCATTTATAGGCTTCGTTTAAAGTCTTTATTTACTTAAGGGGTTTACAAGGCACACTGAACCGCCTGTGGTGACTTAAAACGATGTTGCGATGAAAGCATAAAATGAAGTGCATGCACAATGCAGACATTAAAGAATAAATGTTATGATACTTGACATACTAGATCATTCCTTTCCTTGATTTGCTTTAGTCAGTTAAACTGCGGCGTGTTTTGTTGTTCTATTTTTGTTCTCAGCAAGTTTTATTATATCAACTATAAGAAAATACGGAGGACTTGAGAATGTCTTATTAATTATTATTCTCTCTGTACTTTCGATGCCGACTCGAGATGAGAATTATTAATGTTTTAATCGATCTGGAATTACTAACGTAATTAACACTCTGACAGTTTAAAATGACAACGATCTGCAACAACATACCATATCTCACACCTGCCCAAATATACCGTCGCCGCTATATCATAAACATAAAGCTTTGTCGGAATACCCTCACAAATTGTGAATATGGTACTATCCTCATACGATTTTACACCGTAAAATAAAGCAAATTGAATTAAAATTCCCAGAGCAGTCATAATTCGGCTTTTAAAAGCTGCAAAAAGCAGTCATGCGCGTCGATAAAATGTTGCACATTTAATGATCCCGGTGGTTAATCTGCTTTGGTCATGTGCTCCGGACAAGTTTAAGGCTGGCTAATTCGCCGTGACAACACTTGATGACCAATTAACTGTAATATCCTCGTAGAACTTGTCCCATTTGATTGAAGGATAAGATCAGCAGTTCTCTAATGAACATAAAAACAAATTATTACTCTGAATTGTTGAAAGGCTTATTCGTCAATAGCTGTTCCAATTTCTAAGAAGCCTTTGTACATTCCAGCAGTTTTCCAGTCAATTTGTAGCGGAAACAAAATCGATACTAAACAGCGTGGCTAAATTGTTAGTAAGCACCCAAATTTGTTGTAGAGATATGCATCGCTTCGCGAGTTGGGAGCGATTTGGGCTGACATGGATGAAATTTTGATCCGCGGCTCACGCGAGGGAGCACGCTGCATCGAAGCCCCAGGGTTGCCTCGTCCCTCTGCTTTATGCATAGTTCATTTACATAAAGTACGCTAGATTAGATTTTGTCCACATGTGTGTGTATGTTACTAATTAAAGCTGCTTTCGGAATAAATTGGTGTAGTATATTAACTATCAATCCGGCCTCTAGACGAATAATAAATCTTTCTAGAACAGAGACTGGTATTTATCCAAAGCTACCTGCGGTAATGTTACCCACCTTCCGTTATTCCTATCCGCTTCCATTGTTAAATGCTACAGACAAAAACCATTCTTCCGACCTTTTTCCGACAGTTTTTATCAAAGACATTAATATGGCTAATGTTCGGTAAGGGAATCGCGTAATGACCCAAGAAAAACTGCCAAGGTCGCGCGAAATCCGTCTACGTGCGTGCCCTAGCCAGCTCGCACTTGGGAGCAACTTCGTAACTCCCCAACGGGCAACATTTAGACGGAATTAAGTGCACTTAATCGTCGGCGCAGGCGCTCGGGGGAAGCACAATTTGACTCCACTGAGCCCGCATTTATAATACACTTTTTATTATGCCTGTTTCGTACTAAATTTTTGTTAAACCGTACTTGCCACCGCGGTCTGGGCTTATTGTAGTTTTTCCAGGCCCAATGTGTTTTAAATTCAAGCTAACTGCTTTCCGTCAGGATAATTTACCGCTTCCTGAATATGTTATGCTTCCTCAATTAATGTGTTTATTATTCGTAGGGCATTGAGCTATAGAAATGTTATTGCGAATTTTAAGAATGTTGAACACGCTAAAGATAATGATTGCTACAATACAACTTTGTAATTTGCGATAATTCTGCGGTGTGTTTATATAAATAGCAGTTGGTTCATTGGTTGAGCAGAACATCTGCCAACTGTTACCTTGCGCTTGTAATTACGTATTTTACTAGAATATTGTTAGTATTTTACTAGAACATGGAGCATGTTTCTTGAAGAACAACATGGGGAAATGCGTTCAAGAAATAACAAAGATTTATTTCAGATTCAGAGTCAAAATCAATAGTTCCTTCAGATCTGCTCTGCTTTGCATCTCTATGTTATGTATGTTTATTATAAATATTATAATTTACTAAAAGATCTTCTTCAAGTGCCCTGCCCAGTCAGGGCGTCGGCGGTCAACATGGCATTCAATTTTCCTCTGGTCTTCGCCGCTCGTATGAGGGTTGAGGGTGGCTGCATTCTTCACCTCTGTCTATTGTTTAATGTTATCCATCCATTTAGTCTTAGATCTGCCTCTGCCACTTTTTCTCTGTACTAAAATATATTTTTATTTTAAAGATGACAAATTATATTCACAACCAATATTTTATAACTATTTTAATGTTTTTATTCTTTTTACAGTTCATATGATTAATATGACGAATACGTTTTATTTATTTTAATAAGTAGCTTCAAATAGCAGGTACTTAGATACAGCGGCGAGTACTTCATATACCTTTGATTGACGTCAGTACTTGGTACTTCGCTATCTTTATATTCAAGCGAATTTTGGAAGTCTGTAATGCTTGACCAGGTTTGAACTATTTACTGTAAATTGTACTATTATACCGTACGGCACATTATAGTTAGCTATATGGTATATGCTACTAATTGATACATTAACTTTATTACTGTGTGAATGTGTTGATTGCTTGATTAATTCCCGCCGCGGATGTTAAATAAAGCATCACCATTATCGTGATCGTGCGATTGTATAAACAGTTACCTACAGCTTTTTTAATTTTCATTCCTTTCCGTTCGTTCACGTTATGGAAATGTCGGAGAGTGATACGCGAAATCTGAATTGGTTTCATTAACGCGGCTTCGTTGTTTATTTTCAATAACACTTTAACGAACCGCGTATGTCATAACAGTTGCATCGACTTTCTCGTTTCCGACATCGCTGACGCCCACCATTTAGCCTCGAGGCGTCTGTTATTTTTTCTTATAAAATACGGGCTCAACGCCAAAGTGCGTGTTCTTTTGTGGATGTTCTCCTCACAATGGGCCGGTTTCATTATGCAGGGCGAGGCAAAAAGGAACGAAACAGATGTACGGTAGTAGTGCATTCGCGGCTCGAACAATAGTCACGAACCGAACTCCGCGATCGATAGCTGTCCTCCTTTGTGCGGACCCTGAGCGCTGATAGCTGCGGGTCTTGAGATGCCATTCGACGGTGCATTGCACGCTCCACTCGCCCTAATTTGTCCTCCTTATCTCAGCTATCTATCTTCAACGTGTTCACAATACTGAACAACACGTCAAACAGACGTATCGCGACATGCTGAACTCGGAAGCAGTTTCCATATCTTAACGGTACTAAAATTACTGTCGTGAGCACAAAGAAGTCCCCTGTCCATTTTTTGCCAACTTAGTTTTGCGTATGTGACTTTCTTATCACTTTAATGATAATGGTTATTTTCGGTTGTTAAAGTTAGATCAGAGTTGGGCGCAGTCGTTCGCGTGTGCGCCTCGAGCAGCGGACGCGGTGAAATTACGCTCACTTATCTACCCACCACTTATTAGGCGCCCTGTTTCGCTTACTTTGTTATATAGTACAGCTATACCTTCAATAGAAACTTCTTTACTTAAAAACGCCATTCTCATGATTGGGCGGTACTTCGGTTCTTCCTTTCCAGTATTCCAGTGATTGCTGTACAAGTTGATTAATATTGAACGGCACTCCGCTTGAACTCTGTGTAACTTGAAAAAACATACATACCGCCGCAGACGCTAGAGGGACGCTCGCAGGCATTCGCCGACTTTCAGTGGATTTTTTAATTAAAACATTCTCCGCCGCGAAAACTTCTCCCATTTCTGAAGGAAAAAGACCATCGACTAAACGCATTGGAAGGAAAAAAATCACCGCCCTTCCTTTTCACCCCTAATCTGGTAATTGTCGGTGATTTTTTTGTTATGAATGAAAAAATAAAACCCTTTGTGGAATGGTACCCCTCACCACGTGTACCGGTCGATGCTAACGAATCTTTTTAACATAGCGCAAACATTTGTAGGGGTTGTGAATTGAATTCGACGAAAACTTTTATTGTTATGATATACCTATCTCCGGCACAGCCAATGCACACGTGTCTACCTTAAACCGCAAAATACCTCGAAATCCCACACCGACAAAAGAAATGCGATAATAAAGATACCTTGTTTTAATCCCTATCGCAGTGTCTTAAGACCTGAATAATAAAAAACTTCTAAATAATGCAAAGAGGGCCTGGATGTCAATGAGGCTACGAGAGGCGATGAAACGATTTCCTTAATAGGATTATAATTAAGGCTGCAGGGGGGTGAAGTGACATCAGCGGGGAGGCAGGTGCAAGGATAAGGGCGTAACCTTTTACAACAGCTGTTCGATACTATGGCGGAAATGGCGGCACGCCCGATCGGCTCCCAGAGAAAATTAAACAACGTTGTTAATCTATTCCTAACTCATAATTGCCCCGCGATAAAACACCCGCGCAATGTGAAACTTTTATATCACCATCATTTATTAAGTAACCTTTAAGTGCGTTATAAAACTAGCGCTAAGCGTGCAGCTGCATGCCCTAAGCGATATGGTGAATTTATTATTATCTGGTCGTACTTGCGCATTTGGCTGTGTTTACTGCACTGTCCGCTGCACTATAATGCAAATTACACCACCTAATACCTCAGGGACTCGCTCGCCAAAAGCCCTGTTTGAATATTAATACCGCACTCCCCGTTTAGCTATAATACCTGAAGTACATCAAGCCTATGTTTTTTCAACCTTTAAAATGTTATATTTCTAAATAGCTGATCAACTGATCATAAACTTTGATGTGATTTATTTCCCAACTTGTTTCAAACTATGGAAATCCCTTAACGCCCCGGTTCTCTTGGAGATTTCTTTTCGCTGTCCCAAGAATTTTCGATAAGCATACGACTGCAATTTACGATAAAGGGAATCCATCCTTCACTTCCGCTCCTAGGGACTCTAAAAATCCTTTGATAAATTACTATTTCATCTCTGGATTTGGAATTTCTCGCGAAGTTTTACAATTTCACCCTAGTAGGTAGGAGCGCCGTGGGAGCGATAATCCGGGACTGGGGCCGCCGGACAGTTGTCCGGGGGTTTTTAATTTGGAGGTCGCCCGCTGTGAACGGATTACCGCCGGAGACTCGCAATTAGTCCATCGCTGGCCTGCCGTCACTTGCCTTCCACTTTTCCAGGATCGGTAATCCTGTTCTCCTCCCTAACTTAGATTATTTATGTGCCTCTGTACCCCGTGAAATTACTTAGCCAACATGTTCAGAGACTTCCAGAAGTTATGCTAAGCCGATTCCGAATTCGTAACCGTTTTAAAATTCCGCACAAACACCGGAGTGATCCCTTAATACAACACGAGACACGGATGGCCACGGAACCCGCGTAGGGTGCGGCTTTTCATTTCGCTGCCTCTCTCACCCGCCACGAATTTGGTGAAACATCAAAAGCTAATTGTTGCCCCGTGGGAATGTCGCGGCGGGTTTAACTCGCTTATTTTTTGTTATTATTCTGTATTGTTTGAGCCCACCCCGATATGTAAAGGTTATTTCACTTATCTCTATAACTAATGTTTATGCGTATGTATGTATGCTATGTGTTTGCACCTCTCATGAATTATATGTACCAGTTCTACGAGTCTGAATACTCTAATGTTTATCTTTGGGTTAAATATATTATAGGTACGACCGACGTAAGTTTTTAAGCTAACAAGCTCTTGATACATACCCCATTTTCAAAAAACATACTACGACTTGAGTAGCAGTTTTCAAACATATTTGTTAATTTGAGTTCCCTTGATTTTTTTTCTTGAGCCCTATCGAAATACGTTCCATGTGTCAAACGCAGTCACGAAACTAAAACAGCCTTAGACACTTTTGCTCGCTCTCGTCACTCATTCATTAAACGATAACATGTGTAGTAATACATAGTACGGCACAACAATGGTTATGGTAATCGCCGGTCGAGATTGCGATTAACAATAAACAGGGTTGTTGGGCCGTGCGTGGATCGATGCGAGGCCATCTGGCCGGTCCCGCGGTCCCGATCGCTAGCTTTGTGGGCGTTTCCCAATTAAGTACCTATAAGATGATCTATCACGTGTCAGCGAGCCAGTTTTAAAGTTCGAATTTGTCAGCTGTTCGTGTCGCACAAGCTGTATTTTCTCAGACTCGCGTGGAAAATTGGGCTCTTATTACTTTTACTTTAATTGTATGCTGCACTTACGAACTAAATCTACATTTGTGGACGAGATAGCTTTAAGTTCGATGTAGGTAAAGTATAATTTTCTTTGACAGGTGTTGGTATAGCAAGATGTTTTTTGTGAATTATCATTCGGGTCACGTGGGAAATTGGGCCATAAATTGTAGAGTCGGTAATCTTGTCGTTTTATTTTATGTGGTATTCCGAAATATTGAGTTGGGTAGGTGTCCTTTAGGTGGAATTTTTGAGTTTCATCCAAGTACATACTTTATTCTGATATTAATGTAAGTGTTGTTGGTCTGTTGGTCATACTCATGATCATGAAATAATATTCATTCAAAAACTTATTGCTTTTTAATAATAATCCATCAGATATGAGTAAAATAAAGGTGACAACATAAATCTCGTTGACAATAAATCCATCATCCACCCCGCGCCTTACGTCGCTCGCAGAAGCTCAGCATTGCATTAATAAGGGCCGCGAACAATGATATTTAATTTTAAACTAAAAGAGTCTACTTGTTCATCAGAAAAGTCAATCCCAAACACCCTTACCATCTTTATCATAAGGCATATTCTCGTTAATTCAACTGTAACTGCAAAATGGTAGTTGTACAAGGGTTGGAATTGGGGGCGGCACGTGCGCTCGCATTTTGCGTATTACCTAAATAAACAACAATGAATTTACCTCGGATATTGTTGTTGGGTTCACACGATTTCTTGTTTTCTTTATTAGTAATGTATGCAATGACAAATTCAGTCATTAGTCGCACTAACGATTTGACGTTTTATGCATTATTAATATAACATTTTAATGGGCATTTATTTTCGCATGTAATTACTTTAGAGCGCGAATCATTATTCAACTCATGATTAAAGTGAATCGATTTCCATACAAAAACCAATTATGGAATATACATTATTTTATTTCTTTTACGTGGTTTCTGTATTAATCAGATCACATTTTTTTACAGCACTTGTGGTTATGAATATGACTTTCTAACACCAGAGGTCGAGTGGAAAGTGTCCCTACACAAACCGTTTTAGTTGCATCCGCAACTTGCCTAACATTGTTATTTAATCCCGCGTCCAATATGGAGCTTGCATAAATTAGCATAATCCGAGCCACACGTGGCCACTGCGCACGCGACTCTAAAACAACCCTTTAAATGCTTTTTGTCCGCTTCGTCCGGGATGAGATCTATTCAACGCATTTTATTGTGAATAAATATCAGAGACAGGGAGAGGAAGACCAAGGAAAAGTTGTATGAGCCAAGTAAAGGAGAACGTGGGGATTCGTGTCATACCAGGATATTAAATGGCTGGCCTCGGATCGACCAATATGAAGAGCACCTCACCAAGCTGCACCGACAAGAGTCCAGCTCTTAAATTGAAGAAGAAGAAATATCCGACAGAAATTATCGACATTAGAGAGGAATCTACTTACCATGAGTTTGGTGCTGATGTCGTCGTGAACTATGATGTGAAAAATCACAATCACAAATATTAGATGCCGTATTTACGTCAAAAACAAAACCGAGTTTACCAAACGTCCGAGTTGGGATTTGGACCACACATCTATACACATTATGTATACAATGAGAATACCTACTGTACTAATTACTGTAAGAATAATAATTTTGAACCCACGTCTCGGTCGTAATGCGATGGAGACATCATATCAGGTGAACATTTTCACTTAGACAGGAGTTGGCGAAAAAGTTTATTTGATAATATGATTGAGCTCTACTGTATCCCCAGTTTCCCACTCAAAACTCAGTAGCCATGACAACTGGAAGATGGGCTTTATATCTGGGTAAGCTTTCCACAAATTGACCTTAGCAAAGTGTTTTGATTTTATACTTTTTGTTCACCTATAAACATCCATAAAATAATGTTGACATGGGTACTACACTACGACTATGAGGTGTGCGTTGGCTTTGACTTTACAAAAGAAAATAACTTTTGCAGTGTTGTCATTGCACATGTACTTAACAAGTAGTTACATACCATTGAACATGCACCGCCACCATTATCTTAATAAATATTATGGAATATTATTTAGTATTAGCAAAAAAAACTAGTATCTTGATGCCCTATAGAAATGAGTAAAGCTCGTAAGCAATAGCCCGTGGCTGTTGTGATGTGACGTGGGGCCCGACCGACCCCACCCGGCCTGTTCACACACCGCCCCTTCTTCGCCGTTTTTAAATCTACCTCGCTATAACTGGAAGAGACAACTTTTTTTTTAAACCAGAATAAGGGACGTATTGTAAGGTGTGTCAAAAGGTAAAGTGATTATTTTGCTTGCATTTGGTAGGGTTTGTTTGTTTTCGTTTTTTTTAGGGTTCCGTAGCCAAAATGGCAAAAACGGAACCCTTATAGATTCGTCATGTCCGTCTGTCCGTCTGTCACAGCCGATTTACTCGGAAACTATAAATGCTACAGTAACGAAATTTGGTAAGGATATGTTTTGTATGAACCGCTACAGGATTATGATACTAAATTGTAAAAAAAACCATTGGGGTGGGGGCCCTCCATACATGTAACTGAGGGATTGAAATTTTTTTTTAGTTGTATATAAGCGTGTGGGGTATTAATAGAAAGGTCTTTGAAAATGATATGAAGGTTTATTAATCTCATTTTTATTTAAGCAGATCGTTTTCGAGATATCAGCTCTCAAAGTCTGAAAAATGTGTCCCCCCCCCCCTCTATTTTTTAAACTACGCGATATAAAATTCTAAAAAAAATATATGTTGTGCACAATAATAAACTCTATCAACGATTTTTGGTTTGATTAAATAATCTCCTATAGTTTTTGAGGTAGGTTGATTTAACTGTATTTTTTTAATAATAAATTGATAATGGTACGGAACCCTTCGCGCGCGAGTCCGACTCGCACTTGGCCGGTTTTTAGTTTAATTGTAAACACTTGAATTTAATATAATTATCAACGTTTGTGCAACGGATGCTGTAGATGTATTATGCATATTTCTGCTATACTCTTATTTAAACGAAATACAATCATAAATTTAGTTTTTTTTTTCTCGATCACTTAGGTCCCTAAGGCTCTGTTCACAGTTCACACTAGCGATTCACTTGGGCGATTTGAAAGCGATTTCTATACAAAAATTGCACGCGGCGAACTCACGGCGATTTCGCCTCGACACGAAACTCTGCAAGTGGTTACATGTACATATAGTTCCTAAGAAACATGGAGTTGATCCAGACGATATATATTCTTGTTCTGCCCTCCGCAGTCGCATATTGGGTTACCAGGGCCCAGTGTCGCCGGTCGCCGGGGAGACTCGGGCGGGGCACATCGGCTACAATTATTGATCTACCCCATTTGATTGATAGTTTCATTAGTGTTTTTTTTTTCGATTTTCACTATTTTCAATAAGGCAACAGCTGTTTAGTTTGTAGCTGGAACAGAAAGTTAAGTTTAAAGTTTACGTGCCAGCTTATTATTGCCAGTTGTTTATATATCGTTTGGTGGTCAACTTGAACATTTGTTAGTAATTTGTTAGTCTGTGGCAATCCGATCCTAAAGGCACCCCACGGATAGTCAAATTCATACATGGACAAGACGTTGTAATCTTTGTCAAAATGATTAAATGTTCAATTTAAAAATCTTAATTCTCTAAAGAATTAAAATTCATTTAGTTTTATGTTTATTGCAGTTTTAGCACGATGATTTCTTTTAAACGATAGTTGCAGCATGACTTTATTTTATTATACTGTATTTCGAAACTATGATGTTGGTTAGCATTTGATACAACACCCCTCGTATATAATAGACAAAACATTTAATTGTTCTAAACACAAACAATTTTATTACAATTAACAAAAACTTTTTGAAAATGCCGGAAGTTTGCATGACCGTTTATGTTTACGTACCAAATTTAATTTTGTTTCATTCTTTAAATGGAAGGGACAGTCATTTATCTGTTTGGTGCTTTTTTTTATTTATCGTATGGCATTAACTGTTATGTCGCTCTAAATTATACGCATAATTTATATAAAGCTATATTCAGGGTGTTGAGTACCATGCATGGTAATTAATACATAATAATTCGTTACACCAGTAGCTTAGCAACTACATACATCATCTTTTACATAACTGATAAAATCAAGCACTGCATAAAATGTCGATTATGACCATTCATATTGTGTTCGTTACCAACTATCGTTAGACAATGAACCAGTTTTTGCAAAACATAACCTATCATAATCACAACCGTTAAGTTGATTTCGCATACAATTATGCAGATACCACCGTCAAACGATATTATGATGCACCACTCACCCCTCTAATTGTACGTTCGGTTTACTACTACATTCTCATGCCCGTTAGTTACACGATTCGTGTTTCTGGGTTCACTAGTGTAACATGATCTTCAGATATTACGCTATATACAACACCCACTACTATAATAACTAGCCATTCTACTCGTTCACGCCCGAATTCGTCCCTCATTTCACTTGACTCTGTTTTAATTAGTTGCATTTTACAACAAACCCCGAGGCTTGGTAACTGCGGATAGTTTAGAACTAAGATTGTCAATTATTCATTACATGTACTTCGCAGTTTTTCACTTTTATTTGTTTATCGTGGTGTGGGGTAATGCATATTTTACCTTGACTTGAGAACGCGTCGATGTTTAGATACGTCCATTAATTATATGAGAACTTTTCATTACGTTCTAATCATATACTTGATTAAACAAGCTTCGCGTTTTTGCGCAGTAATAAATTTTCTGGAAACGTTTAACTAAATTGTTGTTAGTTCAAAATGAACGATATTTTTGCGCCATTGCATTTTTCACCTTGCTAAAAATGCGTTGAGGCCTCGTGTTGCTTTAAAATCACACGCTCAACTGGATTTGTTTGAAGTGTTGTATTCTACCTTTTTTGTCGCTTGATCAATGGTTTTGGTCACCGTAATAGGTAGATTTTATATTTGCAAACATTTTTATTTCTTCGATCGTTCGACGTTTCGATATAAAAATATAACCAAACGTTAACCCCTGGAGTGCCTAGTGACGAATCCGTCACAAGCCATTCGGACTATAATTGAAAATAATTAAAACAATTAATTAACACTAGCAAATTTTTCTCAGTGGCGTTCGAAGGGTTATTAGACTTATTAGCGAAGCCGAAAGCAGTTTTATATTTTCTTACGCCGAATAATGTATTGTAATGTGAACTCTTATAGGATCAAAGATAATATGAAGTTCAGTAATGCAGAAATTATGCATGAAACGTATATACATAGATAGATGCGTTGTTTGAATACTTATTAGTCTGAGCACTGAATTCGTAACTTGAATCCGCTTACAACTGTAAACAGGACTCCCAACATTGTGTTCCCTGGATTCTGGATTCCTTTGAACTGTTATAATTACCACAACACCTATTAAGCAAACTGCAGCCATTGTCAGCGCCACAGTTGCAGCTATCTGCATACCTAAAGTTCACTTCCCGTAATCTTGCACACCGCACACACAGACTTGGGTAGTTACAGTGCCAAATTAATTCCACTCCT
>JALPQI010011964.1:0-27997 GCA_025490895.1 Thaumatotibia leucotreta
CTGGGGCTGCTATGGAGCCACAGTACTCAGATAGTAATGTAGGAGTCGAAACTATGGGTACAAAACTAACAAAACTTTAAAATTGATATATGGGAACACTTTAGCCAAGAAAAATACGAATATTGTTGAAAATCTGTATCTATTTTTATTCCCTATCTTGGAATAATAATAAATAAAATAAATATCTTGGGACATCTTACACAAATCGACCTAGTCCCACGGTAATCACAATTAAGGCTTGTGTTGTGGGTACCAGGCGACGATATATTATAATAGATATATACATATATTAGATACTTAAATACATACACAGCCATGAACAAGGAACAAATATTTGTGATAAATAAATACACAAATAATGCCCTCGGCCTCGCCGGGATTCGAACCCGGAACCTCCAGCTTCGTAGGCAGAGTTACTACCAACTAGGCTACGGAGGCTGACAATCTTCAACTTACAAATATTTGTTCCTTGTTCATGGCTGTGTTCAAGTTCAAGTTTTGTTAAAGTTTTGCACCCATTGTTCCGACCCCTAGACTAATGTTTGTGTGGAAAGCGAAGAGGCATAGGATTAGAAATCATACCAGGCGGCGCCTTTTTCACTATGACAGGCCTACTACCGCGAACATCGAGCATTTTTATCTCTCTAACGAAGGCGTTATTAAAGTGTGAGAGACAAATCCTCCAAATTTGCGGATTTCGAAGTTCGCCGTAGGACCGCAGGATGCTTAGCCAAGTTGCCAATCGCTAGCGCTTGGTAGCGTATCGTAGTTTTCCTTCTCTGTCACTCTTTCATATTTGTGCGACAAAGATAGCCTTTCGCTTACGATTGACGACTAACCGCTAGCGATTGGCAACTTGGCAAAGCACCCTGGTGCGACAATTATGAAATATCACTGGTTACTGACGTCACAGGCCTCCGTAGGCTACGGCTTACTACCGGACGGTCCACGTGCTTGTTTGCCATCAACATAAAATTATTACTAACGTTATTACATCGTTAATAAACATATCGACGCTGGAAAGCAAACACGTAGTAACCAACACAAGGTCAAAAATTTTTTTATTGTACTTTCGGAATCTTCAATTTTTTCCGCGTCGATTGGTGCCATCCGCGTGCCGATATGATGAAAAACAAGGAAATTAGGAACTACAAATTTTCCCATTTTTCTTGAAATGTATTCTCCAAACACGTAGTAAGTAGCAAAAAAACCTCTGTTATTTAAATCAAAGCATTTACAGCACTTAAAACCGCCCGTTGTTCTGACGACGATGCTGGTTACTACGTGTTTGCCGCTCATAGATTTGAAAGTCTTGCAGTTACGCCATTTGGCAGGAAATAATATTTTGGCTAGCAGTATCAAATTAGAGAATCTTGTCTTTTACTGCGTTTACAAGGATCACGTAAAGCTAGCTACTTAATAATTACTTCACTTTTGTAGGGTGTAGGGGCTTAGATTCGCGCGCCTTAAAACGTTTTGACGTGGCAGTCGCCGCCATTGCGCATACGCTTACGACGTCACTCAGTGCGGTCCGCGGAGCGAAAGTGAGTCGAAGTGTTTGGAATTTTGAAACATTATAACGAGAATTTTGCCTAAAGTGATTACTGATTAAAATAAAAAAATTAAAACGGATAAACGCACGTATATTCATTAAATTTAACTTCATTCCGACGTTTCGAACACTTAATAGGGGTTCGTGGTCTGCGAGCGACTGACAATCGAGGAAATTTGATAGATCTACTTACATCAAAATAAGAATGATAAGTACAAAACTACCCACAAAGAATATACTAAACCACAGACATTTTAAGGGATGTAGATATTACAAATATTGCAAATGAAGCTAGTTATTCATTATAAGTATTTTCAAAATGAAGACAAAGACAAAATAAATAATCTACGCCGGTTCTATCCCTACACCTCTGACCTGAGAAGAAATCCCTTCTTTTGTATGATTGTATTGTTAGGAAGGTATCCCAATTTTGGGACCGGCAAGAAACTCAGCGGGACACATCTATTAAAAAAACATTTATAGTACTTCTTAAGATCCACATGCACTAAACCGAAACATACATATTATATACATACATACGTATTTCTTATTTGTAAAAATTGCCTGTACTAAAAAGCTCAATACCGTCGTACCCATTAGTCTCACGGTCTATGCGAGCCTGTCTGCTCCTTTATTAGATGAACTATAGGATCCCAAGCTGGTGATAGTGATAAGCTGGTTTCTATCCTATTAAAATTTGAATATTTCATTATCACAATGACCTCGCCAAGTGCGAGTCAGACTCGCGCGCGAAGGGTTCCGTACCATTATCATTAAAAAATACAGTTAAATCAACCTATCTCAAAAACTATAAGAGATAATTTAATCAAACTAAAAATCGTTGATAGAGTTTATTAATATGCAATATTTTTTTTTGAATTTTATAGCACGTAGTTTAAAAACTAGAGGGGGGGGCCACATTTTTCAGACTTTGACAGCTGATATCTCAAAAACGGTTAGCTTAAATAAAAATGTGATATAGAAACCTTTATATCATTTTCAAAGACCTTTCTATTGATACCTCACACGCTTATATACAACTAAAAAAAAAATCTATCCCTCAGTTACATGTATGGAGGGCCCCAACCCCAATTATTTTTTTTACAATATAGTATCACAATTTTGTAGCGGTTCATAAAACACATAATCATTACCAAATTTCATCACTGTAGCATTTATAGTTTCTGAGTAAATCGGCTGTGACAGACGGACAGACGGACAGACGGACAGACGGACATGACGAATCTATAAGGGTTCCGTTTTTGCCATTTTGGCTACGGAACCCTAATATTGTCTGTGGTTAAGTAAATTTTTCTTTGTGGGTAGTTTTTGTACTTATCTTTCTTATTTTGTTTGTTCGAAACATCGGGATGAAGTTCAATTTAATTAATAATATACTATCGGTTTCTATACTTTTATTTCATGAGCAATCATCTCAGTAACCGAAGAAAATATTAAAGTGATAAATTTTATTAACAATGTTAGTTTTATTTGGACGTATTCAAAGTAGGCTTTTCTTTTGTTAGTATAGGTATATTATACCAAGTTAACGTTGTGTTTATATTATAGTAATTAACTACATGATTATTAATGAAGATAACTGATACTGCAGATATAAACTGAGCAAAAGTAGTATAAAGATAGAATGACATACTTTTTTAGTCGTTTCTTCTGTCCAGCGTGGACGTTTCTTTATTATTTAATAGGATCTCATTATGTTTTCTATATGTAGGAACCAAATTCATATTGCGTTTATATTATTATAAATATTATAATAATTTATCTTCATGGTTTTGAATAAATGATTGATACTTTAGATACAAGATAAACAATTAAAAAATGTTATCAGTCTCAAACGTGCTAGATAGAAGTACTTATAGATTTTTTAGTTGTTTATCTTGTTTAAACTGGGCTCAATTATGTTATACTTTGCTAAAACTATACATTTTATAAAAGTCTAATTATGATTTTTCAAGATAAAGGTATACTTATACGTTTCGTTTTTAATTTAATTATTTCATTTTTAATTATTACACTTCAAGTGGTTTAATTTTCATATTTAATTCCTTTAAGTCTCTTCTCATTTTTAACGAAACATTTGAAAAGTCGTGTGTTTTGTTTCGCGATTCCATTAAAGTCACTTTAAAAGTCATCCTAAAAATGTTGGCAATACATTTAATGCATTTGAAAATACTTATAATAAGAAAACAAATAGTGTTACAGCACTGGGCTCATTGAAATTATCTAAAGCATGTGGTATAACACTTTATTACCGTTACTTTTGGTAAACTTAAAGTGGGTTACTGCGTTTTTGCTATCCACAAAAACGATAGAAAAATGCTATTTCATACATTTGTTGACGTCGGTTACTACGTGTTTGCTAACTGTAAAAAAACAACCAAAACGTAGTAACCCACATAACTCCACTTGTAATAACTTATGGTGAAATTTATTTCAATGAAATTAAAGACAAAAAAAATTTGGATATTGTGTCCAATTTTTAATAAGATGTGTCCATAAATACGAAAGTTATGATTTTTTTTTCAAAACTCGGGAGGTTTTTCGGCTCTGGTGAACAATTTCATTTTTGTGGGTTACTACGTGTTTGCTTTTCGCCGTCGATATTTTTCATTCCGACAGTCGTGAGAGTTGTCACAAAGCTTAGGACAATTTTCGTTCATTCTTGACATGACGTTCGGCCTGCGTCGGAACTTAGATAGTCTATAGAAAGTATGGGAGTAGACCTAGTTTTCTTAGTTTCGCTAACAAAAACCTAACTTAAGAAAACGAGGCCTTACGGCTAGTTTTAGTAGTAAACTTGATATGCGTTTTCAGCAATATAGTAGTAGTAGTAGTAAATTACTTTAATGTACACAGAATATATATCAACAGAGCTATAAAGAAATGTAGGTACAGTCGACGTCAAAGATATGATTACGGCTTAGGCGCCAAAAATATATTTATACGATCATAATGTCAAGGCAATAAAGTCGTGTAGGTAAATATATTTTTGGCACTTAAACTGTAATGATATCTTTGACGTCGACTGTATAAAGGCGAATAATATCAGAGATATACTACGAGTAGGCGAATACTATCAGAGATGAATATTTAATAAGTTTATAGAAATATTAATTGACTTTAAAACCACTATTCGATTTAAAACTCACATGAACTGGTTTGAACAAATAGGTCACCCAGTCTAGGACCGATGTTTGAAGTTTCAAAACCTATGATTTATTCAATATTGATATTGTGAAATTTTATTTACTCACTGAAATACGAGTTATGTGAGTTTGATTTTCATTTGGGCATTTTAAAATCCAAATCGGTCTCATGGGTAAACATTACGAGTACTATAGATAAACAAAATGAATAGGTATCATGGGAAATTATTACATAAATCGAAAAGTTTTTTGGGTATTTTAATAGAGTTAGAATTGTATCAACTATTAAGTATTTGACATACTTTGAACAATAATATCGTTAACCTATGACACTAAGCTACAAAAAGAAAAGGAATTAACTAAGAGTAAAAAACTTTATATGATAGTGTACTCAGAAATTAAGTCCTTACATTTTCAATGCCTATTTTAATAAATAAATAAAACAATTGAATGTCACAATGATAACACGCCTACAAGTAAACTAGACAACTTATACCAACACCATCCAAATTTCTCTATTAATAATTCAAGATCTGCTCTAGCATAGTTATGAACTATCGCCCGCTCAATCTAACAGGTCGTAAGTATTATTATAATCCTTAGTATTTAAACCTTTTGTATAGCAGTTAAGTTTTGCAAACAGTCTAGACTTGTACACGAGCAAAACCCCGCGAGGGTGATAACACAATGTAAATATTAAATTGAGTATCTTGCTTTCAAAAAGCAAGCAAACTAAGGTTTGTGTTTCTTTGAGATTATTGAATAAGAAATGAGGTCGTTATGAGAGATATTTTACAACTAAATTTTGCGTACATAATGTGAAAAGATTTTGTTCTAATACGTTATGTTTAAGAATCTGTTCTGTCTGAAAATATATTGAAAATATTTTTGGATTTTTACATTGCAACTGAATTTATACTTGGTGTAAAACTATGTAATTGTAAACGTATCGTGCTATCTGTGTTACACTTCTTTGCAGCAGGCAAGAGTGAAGGAGATCATGCACTAACTTATCTCAGTCACCTGATCCTAATTCCTAATAGGTTTGCAGCAAGTTTAGTAATTTGTATAAATCAGCTCAATAATAATCATCAGTGTCCATTCATGGCCTCACAATATTTACTACATGCTATAGAACATGTACAAACAACAAATAATGCACAAAAATCATTAGATTTACAAATCAATCACATCTAAACCAATCAAGTTCGTCCCTATTACCAACATGTTAAGGTTGATTGCTATAATTCAACTGAGTCGTTGCGTGATGTCCAGTTGCGACTATTGTCGTTTTTATTCTGGTCTTTTGATACTGATACTGATACTAGTGGCCACTCCAGCCAGCAGTTCTGCTGCAAGGATTCGGATGAGGTGACTACGGGAGGGAGGAAGTGCTAGTGAGGGATTTTTTTCTGTTTCAGTTTTCAAACATTGATTTTGTTTTTAAAGTGAAATTGGTCTGCTTACAAAAAACTACTCAATCTAATTATCATATTGTAGTCAAAATACTGAGAATGAATGTAACTACATACAATTGGACAGGCGTTAATCGCCGTGGTTAACCGCTCACCTTTCCGCTTTGAATATTACTCCATATTTTCACGCTGTTGTTACGTTCTATTTCTGATTTTCTTTCTTTTGAGAGTTAATATTGTGCGTATTCTTGCTGCTGCTGGTTATTCAGGTTTTTTTATTTAAGACAGCGTTACGGTACTTTTAATTGCACATTAATTTATATATAGGTAAATTATAAATATTGGATGTCATATTCCAAAGAAAAAACGACCAAGATCACCAACGTCCGAGGTGGGGATCGAACCCACGTGCTCAGCTTTCTCGGCTGATGCCTGCACCCCTCGGCCACTCGGTCTTAAGCTGAGCACGTGGGTTCGATCCCCACCTCGGACGCTGGTGGTCTTGGTCGTTTTTTCTTTGGTATATGACATCCAATATTTATAATTTAAATAATATTAAATATTGTGACTGCTGGGGAAAAAATAAAAAAGCACAAATCAAAATATTTAGTTAATAAATAATTTGATTTGTGTTTTCACAATACTTTTTATATATAGGTACCTAAGTACCAATAAACTACATAGGTGTTTCAAATATGTGATAGCATTAAGGGCATTAACGTAGTAAAGACTTGGGGAAAAAAAGGTCACGTAGGATCGCAAAAAGTTTAACTGTCATAAAACTTATTCTCCTGCGAATTAAAGCAGATTGACAAGATAAACTGGTTTATGCATATAATGTGTTACCTATTTTTAAATGAGAATTATGAAACAACCTATTCAGCATGAGGTAGCGTAGTTAGCTGATAGTGGGATCGGATAACGGTGGTGATGATGATGATGATAAAGATTACATTTACCCACAGTTGTCCACTGCTGGAAATAGGCCTTCCCCAATCTGCGTTAGGTACCATGAGCTCTTAATTGTTTACATGATTTAAAACCATTATTTAGCAGTAACGTCGATTTGAATTTACGACTCTAAATACAATTTCGAGGATTCTTGACGACTAACTTACAGTGTGTTTTGTATGACCAGACATTAAATTAATCGTTTGTCTCCAGCAACTGAACTCCCTGAACAAAGGAGAAGAGGAGAACGAAACCATCAGTGTGGCTGAGATGAGGAGTCTGGCGGGTCCTGACGACAGCCTGAAGGAGGTTCCTGACTACCAGTTCTATGTGGCTTATGATTTCTACGCAAAGAATAATTCCCATTTCCACAAGTCGCCTTATTACGGATATTATCAAGGTAAGCGGATTATACTTCCACTCTGGGTGAAGAGCAGGAAGACCACGACACCATATGTCATCAATTTTAATAGAAACTGTAATACATCGTCCATTATCATGGTAAAAATAAAGGTTTATGACAGCCTGCAATGCATTCTTAAGCTATTGCAATCCATATCATACAATTGTATTTTGGTACAATGATTTGAAGTGTTCATTTAAGATTTTTTCTGCCCTCCGGCCGGCAAACAGCACATTGCCGGCCGCTGCGCTGAACTATGTTGCCGCCTACCGGCTCCGTTGTACAGAAATAGTATACACACCTCGGCCGTTAAATGGGAAAGCCTCGGATCACATGTTTGTCTACAATTACACGTCATCCGAGACATTTTCCACTTAAACGGCCTTTGCATGTAATCTACTATTACTAAAGTATTTAATTTTTTCCCATAAATTGTTGACGATATACCTAAGCAGTTATTTAATTAAAACTAAAATAATATTTTAGCATAACGAAACGCAATGCCGGTACCTGATGATTTTGTCTTTATATGATGTGACTTTGGGACGATATTCAACATATTTTTTTTGTTTTTAGTTCCGGAAAAGCAGAATCGCCTATACACGCCGCAGCTCAACCACATCAGTATGAAGATGCCTCACAGTCCGCTCCTCATCGACCGACCCGCCCCTGACAACTTCTGCAACATGTCCAGCATTGACGACGACTGCAAGGAGGGCTACTGCGAGTGCCCCCATGTCCTCTCCGTCAAACTCAACTCCGTTGTCGAAATTATAATTCTCGACGAAGGTATCACCTTTGACGCTAACCATCCCTTCCACCTTCATGGTCACAGTTTCCGAGTCGTAGGCTTGAGAAGACTTGGCAAAGATACAACTATAGAAGAAGTCAAAGCTTGGGACGAGGCTGGACTTTTAAAACGTAATCTTAAAAACGCTCCCATAAAAGATACAGTAACTGTTCCTGATGGAGGATATACAGTTATTAGATTCAAAGCTGATAACCCAGGGTACTGGCTTTTCCATTGCCATATAGAGTTTCATGTTGAAATAGGTATGGCGCTGGTTTTCAAAGTGGGAGAGCATAAAGACATGCCTCCAGTACCTAGAAATTTCCCCACCTGTGGCAATTATATGCCGGATAACATGATTGAACATGATACAACTCCTAAACCTAGTACAGATAATCATATCGCTATATCACAATGGTGGCCAGTGATATTTGTAAACGGAACAACCTCTGCTGCATCTAGTATATTGAGTAGTTTATCAATTATTTTAGTCAGTTCTGGATTATTAGCTTTTAAGTTTTATTTAACTTAAGTATTAGCAGTATTATAAGATAAGGAAACCGTGCAATGTATACTGTTATGATAAAGCTTATATCGATGACTTTTAAAACCGAATTTGTACTTACTGAATTTATATTTTATTCAAGCCGTATGGATTAATTAAGTAATACTTCTTAAGCCATCGGACACGTCTATTGGACAGTACTTACAAATATTTATTGTAAATAACTGTGTAAGAGAATTGATGTAAAGTGTAAGAGAAGTATTTAAATTTCAAAGCTGTGATTAGGTCTGTTTTAGTTTTCTCTTGACGGTGAATTGACTTTTTTATTGCGTGCACTTTTATACCACCTAGACATTTCACTTTAGTTGCCAAACACGGAGATTAAAACAGATCGTCAAGAAAAAACAAAAATAGCCTTAGATTGGCCACTAGCCTTAGCTCTTAATGCTACGAGTTGTTTAACAAAGACCTAAGTATAGTTTAACGTGCTAATACAAATTTGTTCTTGTTTCTCAAACTTCGTAGCAGACAAGTTAGGCTTAAGCTTGCCAAGAATGGCGGATGTCTAAACCCTTAAATGCATGCTATTTCATTAGAAATTATATTTTCAGGTGCATTTTGTTGTTATTCAAAATATCAAGAGGTGATAAGATGGTCATGGCCATACTACTGCATACTGCATACTGCATACTGAATACAGTTATTTTCTTTTGGTACAGTTAGACGGGAAAATTCTGTGTTTAGGTTAACAAGCTTCCGAGGTTCCCTAATGAAAATCCCAATTTCATATTCAGCGATCTAGTAGTGTTCACACGTAAAAAGTTATTGAGTATGACCATCATCATCGTTTTAAATAATTGACTAAAAGGCTCATGAAAAGTTCAGTGATCTTCGAATTAATCGAACCTTATTTTTATTGGCTTTAATTTAGTTAATAGGAACAGTAATTTTAAACATGATTTTTTTCTATGGTAGTACAGGCATGCAGATGCAGATTTAAGGGTTAAGATCGCATATGCACGTCGATATATAGCTATCGTTGTCGATATAGTTGACCTGGTGTAAATCCGCCCTTTATCTATTTTATATTCTGCCTTATGATACTAAGCTATAGATGAGATTTTCGCTGGTGATATGTGATATTATTAAGTAATTCGTTAGTTATTGTAAGTTATTCATATGTAAAAATATAACTATGAGATCCTAAATGAAAATTATAAGCAGTTCAAACATTTACGCATTTGATTTGGTTGTCCCTTTACATATTTTTATTTGTTGGCTGTTTTACAAGCTTATTTATCTTAATGTTATTTATATCATAGAGGACATGCCCACCCTGAGGACATAGAGGCAATCCATCTAAGTTCTCAGGGTAGGCAGCGCATAGGCGATTTTTTTTGTAACTATGCCCATGGTTTCCGCTTTCCATCAGGTGGGCTGAGAGTTCAGTTGTCTACCTTCGTCACATAAAAAAAATATCCTCATCATACCGAGCCGATAGATGTCCATTGCTGGACTTAGGCCTCCCCCTGGTAGGGGGGCTATTATTGCTGTAATCGCCAAGCTTGGCAAGTTGGGCGGGTTGGCGATTGCAATCAATCGAGTAAGTACACCATATTTTAAAGAAGGCTGCTGCCCATCCACCGCTGGTCATGGACGCAGTTTTAGGACATACCTGGTTCATCATCATAATTAAAGATGTGGCCTCGCTCTGCATTTTCTACCGCATGTACTACGGGGAGTGTTCCGAGGAGTTGTTCGGATTAATACCTGCCGCTTCTTTCCGCCACCGCCCTACGCGACAATGTTTTCATTCTCACCATTTAGATGGTTGGCGGTCCTCAACTGTGCGCTTTTCTCGTAACTTCCTGCCTCGCACAGCTAAACTTTGGAACGAACTGTCACAAGCGGTGTTTCCGGACCGATACGACCTTCAAACCTTCAAGAAAAGAGCGTACTCCCACCTTAAAGGCCGGCAACGCATTTGCGACGCCTCTGGTGTTGCGGGTGTCCATGGGCGACGTTAATCGCTTTCCATCAGGCGATTCGTCTGTTCGTTTGCCACCTATAGCATAAAAAAAAACCGTCCGTCCAGTGCTGAACATAGGCCTCCCCTCTGGACCTCCACATGAACCGGTTAGATGCGACCTGCATCCAGCGTGTCCCGGCGACCTTCATAAGATCGTCTGTCCATCTTTTGGGTGGACGTCCTACGCTGCGTTTGCCTAGCCGTGGTCTCCACTCGAGCACTTTTCGACCCCATATTATATTATATACCTATATTTATATTTTTTGCATGCCATTCTGAAATCGTATAGGATTAGCGGAAAGTTATAAATGTATGAGAATGAATTATGAATATTTATATCTCCAAAAAATGGGATATTCGAAAACAGTAAAAAAAAAAACTACGGTCGCTTCTGCTATTAAAAATAAATGCACATAAAAGAGAAACATTCAATAACATTCAATTGTTTTCACTTTACGAAATAGGCGGTGATAAGGGCTCGCAAAAAGATTTCCCGATATTTTCTAATATGCTATTTATTATTCGAAATGGACCTTTCTATTGAGACCGTAAGTTGAACCGCTGCTCGTAAAAATGGCGGTATCAATCATTCTAAAAAAAAGTAAAGCGCACTTTGTACTATAACCTTATGGGTTCTCATAAAATGGGTAGTATTTCTTGTTAAAAGGGTTTTAGTAGTCACGGGATGAAAATGATGTCAATGAAGACTATAGAAGACTCCGATTGCGTAATTTTAAGGTATTATTGATACCGAAGTATATATTTAATATGATGCTACGTGCAGTAAATAAATAAGGATAAATACTTTATTCTAACACGGTACTTTGTCGTTATTAAAGAGAAATATATATACGACTAGATTTTGTTCAGCAAATGAGCCATTAGGTAGAAAAAGTAACAACTTTTATTGTTGTTACTGTCGTCAATGTATAAAAGATATTTTATATAAAAAATGGCCTACCATTTTATTTCCTATAATTTGTATACTAACGTAATACGATATAAACATGATACAAGAATAAATATATGAAAAAAATCTTACAAAAATAGTCTTAGTTCCACAGTATTGCTTGTTAATGGTAGACCAAATGTTTGGTTTATTTGTCACAAACAAATGATTTAAATTCATTTTCGTAGAAATAACGTGTATTAAATATCCTATGTCAACATTAATTCATTCAATGCCAACTCATAAGTTATAGTCATAACCACTTCATCCCTATCCCTAACTATTGTTCTAAGTATTTCTAGTCCAACTAATTCAAATTTCAAACTTAAAATGGTTCTCCCAAACGCATCCCAGAAAATCAAACGTCCTATTATACAGATCTCTATAAGGGAGCGAGAATTTTACCAATTAAGATAGCGCTAAGGGATGGCTCTAAATCAAGGGCCAGAAAGAAAGGTTGAGGCTATAAATATCGTGGGGGAACAGATGCTTCTTAGGGGTAAATGGGAGAAAAATAGGTACAGTTGCCGACTATCTCCGATCGCTGCAAGGCGATAGGGATGGGGCACACTTTGACGGGCTGGATCAGTCAACCACGTATTGGTCTAATTTCTTCTGTATCGCTCTTTTTTTATGTGACAAATGTAGACAACTGAGCTCTCAGCCCACCTGATGTAAATCAGGAATTGAGGCCCATGGACATAGTGACCAAAAAATCGCCTACGTGCTGCCTACCTTGGGGACCTAGATGGATTGCCTCTATCTATGCCAGTTAAGTATTACCAGTGATTGCTTTTTTGAGTTCCCCTAGCGGGATTTCGTGTATAAAAAAATTACGGGTGTGACTATAAAATTTTATTTAACACTATTGTATTATACACACAAAGAGCATACTTTTTGAAACAGAAATATGGCAATATAATTAAAGTTTATTTTTCAAGTTACTATAGGAGACCCGCCCGGAGAATCAAAAAAAACGATCACTGGTAATTACACCGGCTATCTTACCCCCAAACCGGAATGCAGTACTATTTAGCGGCAGGTTACAGGGTAAGACGGTGGTAGCTATCCAGGCGGACCCTGCATGAGGTCCTACCACCAGCAAAGGGGAAAAAATAGGCACTGTTGCCGACTATCTCTGATCGCTGGGACGCGATAGGGATGAGCCACAATTGACTTGCTGGATCATTGTCTAATTTTTTCTCTATCGTTCTATTGCATGGGCCTTTTTTTTCAATGTTGTCCCCCTACTTTTTTACATATTTTTTTACTTAAGGTCAATGCGGATAAGACAAAAGGAAAGTACGTTTACCAACTGATTTCCGACTCTAATTGAACAGTATAAGACGCATTATGACGGACTTTACGTCAAAATAAAATATGTCGGACTTAGCCGCACTGACCTTATTGCATTTTAAAGCAATAAAAAAGACAATTCACTAAAAAAATATTACATAAAGCCAGATCACACAAAAAAGTGAACCTTTCATATTCTCATCATCATCATCATCATATCAGCCGAAAGCCGTCCACTGCTGAACATAGGCCTCCCCCAAAGACTGCCACAATGACCGGTCCTGCGCCACCCGCATCCAGCGGACTCCTGCCAGGTCATCAGTCCACCTTGTGGGGGGCCTACCCACGCTGCGCCTTCCGGTACGTGGCCGCCACTGAAGAACCTTCCCGCCCCAATGGCCATCGGGTCTACGCGATGTGCTCCGCCCACTGCCACTTCATATTCTATTGAAAGAATGGTTTGCTGAAAAGAACTATTATTTACGTAGTCTGTACAATTTTTGTTTAGTCGTGTAAGAATAATATTTAATAATCACTTATGTAAACAAAGACAGTCGGTCTGCCTGCGACCACGGGTGTAACGTCATGCCCGAAACGTCAGGATAAAATTAAACGTAAGTTCACGCGATCACGACCTGTTTACCGTTACAATACACTTCACTAAACAAAGACATCGCAATAATTACACATTTTAGTAAAAAAAATCGCAACTTTTGTCCTTTCTTTCCTTGTCAGCCTCCGTAGCCGTAGTGAGCCGTCCTACTAATGTTCCGGGTTGAAATCCTGGCGACGGCATTATTTGTGAATTTATTTAACATAAATATTTGTTACTTGGTCGTGGCTGTATGTATATTTATATCTACAATACATAATTATATATCGTCGCTTGGTGCTCAGATCACAAGCCTTAATTTTTGAGCTTATCGTGAGGCTAGATCGATTTGTGTAAGATGCCAAGATATTTACTTATTATTTATTTTCTCGACTTCGGATAATATGTCTGATCTGAACCGAAACCTAAAAAAGTTTCGACTTGGTAGGACATAAACACAAAATGTATGGATGGAGGCCACTCGAGACCGTTAAACTGTTATTGCTTTGGGACATTGTAATGGGAAAAATAAATACGTTTCCTTACTTGAGTCAGTTCTACACAACTATTAAAGAGTCTGTAAAAAGTGCAAAAAAAAGTTACGATATTGGTAACGAATGGTAATAACTTAAAACACGACCAAAGGGGTGTTTTAAATCGACAGGAGTAACGAATTTTCGCACATGTAGCGTATGAAGTTGTTCAGTATATAATAGATGGCCCTCCGAAGTTTCGATCTGACCAAAAATAAACCACTTCTCGATCAAATGCATAAAAAAGCAGCATCTGTATTGAAAATTTGAATTGTCACTACAGAATGGTGCGAAAGTGCCGTGTGGTGACGGCAGTAAGAATACATTTGTCACCACCCCGACTCTTCCCGCGGGAGTCGTAAGAGTCGACTAAGGGATTGAAGTGTCACTGACCATTCTTTGATTTGATTGATGATGGGCAGCAGCGTTATCATAGTGGACACACTACTGCGATCGCCAATCCGCTTGCCCAGCGTGGTGATTATGGGTATTTACCTCCTAATGCGTCTATACGCATAGTTGCCAGGAGAGGCCTACGTCCAGCAGTGGACTGAGATAGGCTGATGATGATGAATGGTGCGAAAGGGAAATTCGTTACTCGTGTCGATTTATCGCTACTCGTTTCGAACTTCACGTTTTTCATACTTGCATCGTAATTTACTATTTTGATAAAACCTAAGAAAATGAGATTATTAGTTGTCTGCTTGAGTGCGAATATACAGGGTGAAATCTTTTACATGATACAAAATAAAATTTTCTGGATGTACTCATGATTGCGATCAACAATTCAACATGGGACTCGATGGGACTTATATAGAATTCGGAAGAAAAAAATATAACTACTACAGTCGAGTGCATTAATATGTATACTATACACATTGAAAGAGATCAGTATGAATAATTGTGTACATATTAATGACAACTCGATTGTAACTAGCGACAGCTGGTTTCACAATTTGTAGGGAGATGTATATTTTGTGGCAATTTTTTCAAAGATGGTCCCATAGTAAAAGTTAGCTGTAATCATGAGTAGGTACCTAGATCCAGAAAATATAATTTAGTATGATGTAAAGGATTTCACCCAGTATTTGTTAAAAAATCATAATACGAGTACAGCACCCGGGCAAACAATGCAATTCATAACAAAATTATGACTTTATTGATTTAAACTTTCACAATTATCACTCATATTTATTTAAAAGACAAACGGGTCTTAATCGCGTAAACTTAGATTTAATTATATTCTGACGGTCAGTCTGCATGCGACCACGGGATATAATTAAATAAGTTTACGCGAAAAAGACCACTTTGTCTTTTAAATAAAATTATCATTATATTTAAATTATAAATCGATATGCGAAAACCATTAAAATTAGTTCTGTATCATCATCATTATCATATCAGCTGAAAGAAGTCCACTGCTGAACATAGGCCTTCCTCAAAGATTGCCACAATGACCGGTCCTGTGCCACCCGCATCCAGCGGACTCCTGCGACCTTTACCAGGTCATCAGTCCACTTTTGGGGGGCCTACCCACGCAGCGCCTTCCGGTACGTGGCCACTCGAGAACTTTCCCGTCCCAACGGCCATCGGTTCTACGCGCAATGTGCCCCGGCCACTGTCACTTCACTTAATTCAGTAGGCTTATGTCTTGCCACGACATCGGTCTAAGGCGACCGGCTTAGCGGAAAACGTATGGTGCTCCCTCACGTACCCATATCGGCATCCCGCTCCAACTCATGGATTCGCTCGCCGCTGGGTCGCCTTAAACCAATGTCGTGGCCGGGGCATAAGGCGACTGGTTTAGCGGAAAACGTATGGTGCTCCCTCACGTACCCATATCGGCATCCCGCTCCAACTCATGGATTCGCTCGCCGCTGGGTCGCCTTAAACCAATGTCGTGGCCGGGGCATAAGGCGACTGGTTTAGCGGAAAACGTATGATGCTCCCTCACGTACCCATATCGGCATCCCGCTCCAACTCATGGATTCGCTCGCCGCTGGTCGCCTTAGACCAATGTCGTGGCCGGGGCATAAGGCGACTGGTTTAGCGGAAAACGTATGGCTCCCTCACGTACCCATATCGGCATCCCGCTCCAACTCATGGATTCGCTCGCCGCTGGGTCGTCTTAAGGTGCGGTTAAACTAAAAGAGCATTCGCTGTTCTAACCTCCCACTCTACGAAATTCGATCGGTACACAAAACGTGATTGGTTGATTTCTTACAACGGGCGCTAGAACAGCGAATGCTCTTTTGGTTTAAACGCACCTTTAGACCAATGTCGTGGCCGGGGCATTAGGATGGCATCGCGTCTAATCGTTTGTCGTCGTTCCCGTCACGTTCTAACAAGTTTGTAAGTGCGAAAGTGATGCGTAAGTAGCACGATAAATAGATAAAACGGGACCATCATAAGCCACCTGTGGCCAGGGGCCTATTTCTCGAAAGCTTGTAACTTGTAATACAAGCGGAAGTCCTTTTCTAATTAATAGTGTTAAAAAGAGACTTCCACTTTTATTACAAGTTACAAGCTTTCGAGAAACGGGCCTCTGGTGGTGGTATATTTTTTTTTATACAACGTCGGTGGCAAACAAGCATACGGCCCGCCTGATGGAAAGTAGTCACCGTAGCCTATGGGCGCCTGCAACCCCAGGGGTGTCACATGCGCGTTGCCGACCCAATAAGAATTTGTACACTCCTCTTTTGAAGAACCCCATACTGTAGTCCAACGGAAAAACCTCGGCAGGGAGCTCATTCCACAGACGGACCGTCCGCGGGAGGAAGTTCCTGTGAAACCGCACGGTGCGCGACCATTTAGGTTGCAAGGTGTGAGGATGAGCGCCCAGTCGGTGGCGAGCGGTGCGCTGATGAAAAGTGGTCATTGGCATCATGTCGAACAGTTCTTCAGGGCACAACCCATTGTACGTGTATAGCAAAGTTATTCAAAGAAATTCTATACTAATACTTCCTTTACACATGAGTGGTCCTTTGAAGTGTGTATACAATTGATACAATAGAGGCACTTTTGAAGTTTCTTCCTTTATTCAGTACAGAAAAGATCTCTCCATAAGTTTATTGAAGATATAAGATAGGACAAGATAAACGGAGGCCAATGTAAACAAACAGAATAACAACACGTGTGCCATAAGTATTTATTTTTCTTCGGATATAAAATGTCTTAGAAAATTGTAGTTTCTATTTTACTGATCCCACTGACACTTACTATTTGAGGAAAATAAAATAATCCGTAATACATATGACAATTTTACATAAATCGACAGTAAACTTAATTAACGCATAATTAAATAATAAATAAATAAATAAATATCTTGGGATATTTAACACAAATCGACCTAGTCCCACGGATACCCACAACACAATTAAGGCTTGTGATGTGGGTATCGGACGACGATATATATAATAGATAGATACATATAGATACTTAAATACATAGACAGCCATGACCAAGGAACGAACATTTGTGATAAATAAATACACAAAGAATGCCCTTCGCCGGGACTCGAACCCGGAACCTCCAGCTTCGTAGGCAGGGTCACTACCAACTAGGCTACGGAGGCTGACGAATGACGAATGATAATACCTATTCATATAATTAAGGCCCCCACAAGGTGGACTGATGACCTGGTGAAGGTTGCAGGAGTCCGCTGGATGCGGGTGGCGCAGGACCGGTCATTGTGGCAATCTTTGGGGGAGGCCTATGTTCAGCAGTGGTCGTCTTTCGGCTGATATGATGATGATGATGATGATGATATAATTAAACGATTAAACTCACGTGTATTTATAGTCACTTTGCAGGCAGGTTCAATACCGACACCGTCACGCCATTGTCTGGCCATCACGTATTCTACTAAGCCTCACAAACAAATTAAAGTAAAAATCACAGACACAGTAAATCAAAAGTTAATGAAATTCGCCGCATGCCGCTTCATTAGCGCTGACAATTAATTAGTAGCTAGTTTATGGCCGCTGACTGGAAGATATTTTTTAAAGTATTAAGTTACCGCCGTGGAGAAAATTATTCTAAGACGCTTAGAACAATAGGGCAAACCTTGGCTATTCTGTGATACCTAGTTATTCCGTAATAGGAACAGTCTGGCCGTATGGTGACGGCATCCGGCAGTAACAATACATTTGTCACCACCCCAACTCTTCCCGCGGGTGTTTTTTAGAGGATAACTGGAAGTTTCCGTGAAGAGAAGAACAAAAATAAATGCTGTTGCTGGGATTTGTAACCGGGACCTCCATATTCTTAGGCTGAGTTACTACCAACTAGACTACAGAGACTGACGAATTTGATAACTTTAAATTCACAACTACCTTTATTATAAACCTATTTCCTTATCTTTATGATACCTCTCAACATCTTTATTAAGACCCTCAGATCAGTTAAGCCCCGTAATGCAGGAACATTAAATTAAAGACTATATCGCTCTTCAGCTTAATCTTTTTGAGAACTCTTTAATTTACGAGAAATAAACCTGACCCTTAAAAAGAAAAGGTTCTTAAACTGTATTATTTAGGATTTGATGTAATGAGCCCAGACTGTCTAAGTAAAATTTATACTCAGTGCGTAAAAATAGACAGACTGTCTGATCTGAATTCAGCAGCGAATAGGCAAAGTTGATAGCTATAGATTAGATTGCGCGCACATATTAGTGTAACTGAAACACGTCTTGCATTAAGAGGGCAATGGAAAGCGACTTTTACTGAGACTCCTGGCAGACAAGCGGCTTCGATGTGCATATTGTGCATTTGTTACAGGTTAGTTAAACTTGTTAAATAACTAATTGTTCTTATTGTATTTGTAAAGTTAGATAGAGAAAGATTTTTGATTATATTGGAAAATAGTGAATATAAGACACAAATGTGTCTATATATTAATGCACTCGACTGTACCTAATAAATAACCTACTATCAATTTTTATGTTAGATGAACTTTCATAAAACACTCATATTTCTAACGCAGAATTGAAGCCTAAGTGTGAGGTTTGATTCTTTTTAGTTCTTACTTTTACGTATGTTAAATAAAAAAAAACATTGTAACTTCAATATTCGTAATGTACAGTCACCACATGGGAATGTTGAGCCACTTGGCAATGGATGCAATTTGGTCGTGTAATATTATGAGTTCGGTATTTTTCGTTAGTAGGCACGATGGCGACATGACCGATGTTCCCCGATGATATGTCAGTCAAATACGAATGTTTGTTGCGTCAAAATTTCAGTGTGTCAAAACTAGTTGAAATAATAAAAATTTCTTCGTCTACGAGAATCAAGGGTTAGTCATTGGCCATTATTAGACGCTAGATGTCGTTGTTCCTAGAGGAAACTGGATAACGACAGTTCTTCATAGATTTGTCTAAAAACGTTTAGTAATTTGTTCGTATTTGCTTCAAATCGGAAGCCATAATTTATCTGGTATTAATAGGCGAGGTAATTTTTTCCATTCATATTTATATAAATAGGCATGTTATCGAGCAATTTTAAATTATTTTTTTCATTGATAGAGACAAATGCTATTGCTGTCTTTATTATCATTCGTTACAGCTCAGTTGACGTTAGTTGAAAACTTATGTAATGTAACCTTTGTAGAAATATGGTAGGTAACCTTTGACAATCTACCCATAATCCTATAATCTGTCAGTAGCCATAAAAATGTATAATAGAAACTTGATAGTTTCTGACTGAAATTCTAACTTTAAAAAATACCTGTCAGTGACAGCCGTTAAAAGGAAAGTGAATGAAATTACCATCAGGGCTCTGAATCTGAAGTCGGATTGACGTCTCCAGGTCTAAAGCGGATGTTATAACGTAACTATAGTAACGTCAGCTTCCGGAAAAATAGCGAACAATCATTGGTTAAACATTTTTGTTATTACGTAACCATGGTAATGTCACCTTCTCAAGAATACGCGAGCGGTCATTGGCTAACCGTAGCAACGACCGCCTCATTGGTCAGCAGAGTTCGGCAGAAGTCGTGATACCAGCCTCATAAGAGTTCGGAACCCGATTTGTATTATTCGACCAAGTTGCGAACAGTGGCAAGTGGCTCAACAATCCCGTGTGGTGACTGTACAGTCCCGACTGCATGGACAGTTTATGAATGAATTCATTCATAAATCGTCCATGCAATTCTGAACGCCACTGTACCTACATTACAAGCGACATTTTTTTTTAAACCACTTTGAATTTGTCCAAACGAAAATAATTAAACTAATATCGACAATACCTCAAAATTACGGTGGTACGTGCAATCTCTGCCCTGTAGGCTTGTGATGGTACCGTGTCTAATCGTATGTCATTGTTGCCGTCAGGTTCTGACAAGTATGAGTAGTGAGAGTAAAAAGTGACGAGTAGCACGATAAACGGCAAAGGAGTGACCATTATTATAAGCCACCTGGGGGACTACCATGTTCTCTTATTACCATTCTGCGACCATATATTATAACATGGACGTCTAACTTCAGCTCAAAAATGCCCCTAAAAGCAATTGTTCAGTTGTGCCAATATGGGCAGGACATGGCGCTTTTCTTAACACCGCGCATATTTTGCCGCAACATCTTTGACAAATGTTTCTAGAATATAGCCAATCAAAGCATTGATGGACCAATCCAATCATAACTATTTTTGAATTGCGGTTTAAGTTTTTATAGGTTGATATTGACATTCATTACCGTGATGCGTAATGAAGAGGGGGTGACACTTGTCAACTAAAATTCAGGACCGTTTTTGAAAGGCAATTTAATAAGGCGTGCGGCTTCCATGTTTTATTTGTTCGTAGTTGCCATTCATTTAAGGTTCTGCTTGTCAGTTTTTGACAGTTGTTCTATGGAACTGACGCATCATGATTGAAATTCGGGCCTAAATTGAATCGCAATTTAGTATGTCGTTGTAGCCCCCCTGATACATGATGTACCTAATTAATCTAATTATTTTTATGACATTTAAAGTCTACTCCGGCTCTAAGGTCCAGCCACAGAGGAACAGATACGAATATGAATTTTAGGTACGCAAATGCGCAGTTGATGACCCCAGCCCTTCTGCCCAAACTTTTACCAAAACCAACAACATACTGCGTAATCCCCATCAAGTTTTAATTTATGACCGTATTTAAAACAAATATACGTGACCACTATTCCACCTTACCTCGTTGTAATAAGGTCGAATTGTGTGAACATATATTTGACAATGTACACCATTTTGTCGCAACTAGCCGCCATTATGCGCGCTTTATTGCCGAAGTTCTGGAACTTTCTGCAAAATATTCGACGGAAATGCACGCGCCATAATAGTGTTGGGCCTAGTGATGTGACATCCCGAGGAATAAAGTAATATATAAACTTAAATTATATATTTTTACAATATGTACGCCTCTCCTATAAACTATGCGTATAGACACATTAGGAGGTAAATGCCCATAATCGCCACACTGGGCAAGCGGATTAGCGATCGCAGTAATGTATCCACTATGATGACGCTGCTGCCCATCATCAATCTTCTAGAATGGTCAGTGACACTTCAATCCCTTAGACGACTCTTACGACACCCGCATGAGGAGTTGGTTTCAATATGTATATATAAAATATACTCCATTTGAATAATTAATAACCACTTATTTTAAGTTAAGTTGTAGATATACCATTAAGTTTCCTGTTTCTGACGACCGACGGTAGCGAATCAGAGGGCTCCGTGACCGCGACAACAGCGCCTAGGTTGCGCGCACACGACACCACACGCAGCGGTGCATCGAGGCTCCAATTCCCTTCCCTTCTTACCACTGATGCCTTCACACGTGTCCTAGACTAAAAATAAGAACCTCTAAACCGATTGTATTTATCAAGTATCAAAATGGTAAACTATCATAATTAGTAGTTTTTCTTTAGGAGAACAAACATAATTATATTATGTCTAAGAAGACCCTGTAAGCCTACGCTTAATGATGGTACCGTGTTTAATCGTTTGCCGTTGTTGCCGTCAGCAGTGTTATTCACTAAGGAAACCGCCTTGCTGTCAGCGCTGTGTCAGTGCTGCGGCAGCGTCGAGCCTAAAAATGGTATTCACTAATGTAGTTTAAACGACACTAGTGCTCGGCGACGAATGCGGCGTGAGCTGGAACTACATTGCGTCGAAAGTTTGACGTTTAATGTATGAACTTCGTATTCTCTAACGAAAAACAGCGACGAACTGTCCCACAACCTCGCTCACAGCCTCGATTCCTAATGTCAAATCAAACAGCTAGGATTTTAGACGCGGCTGTCTCGACATCGAGCTCGTTGACGAACGCAGCGTCGAATGTGTCAATAAGAGAATAGCATAGCAGGTTGTAACAAATATGAAAGTGCGAAAATAACGAGTAGCACGATAAACGGTAAACGCGTGACCATGGTAAGCCACCTGGATGCTTAGCCAAGTTGCCAATCGCTAGCGCTTCATCGTTAATCGCAGCTAACTGTCTTTGTCGCACTAATATGAAAGAGTGACAGAGAGGGAAAGCTGCGTTACGCTACTAAGCGCCAGCGATTGGCATCTTGGCTAAGCATCCTGGTGCCTTATGGTTTATCGTTTATTAAAAATCATCGTGTATAACATCACGACACACCGTTTGCACCAGCTTATACAAATTACCTGTGGCAAGCAATGAACAAATTGCAGGACATTCTCAATATTGCGGGAATATACCCGGAAATTTCCGTGAATTTTCATGAGACCTTAAGAGTAAGTTCTCATTGAGAATGCTTCCATGAGAACTTATAAAAAAGTGATATCGATAATGTTTTATTTCCCAATTGAGTAAACAAGGCATAAAATATACCTCAAAACGCATGTAAATACAATAGTTTTGGCATGATTAGATTGCTTGTAAAATATAATTGCCGAAAACATTCTCTATGCAAGTTTCGTAACTTATGAAACTTCTCCCCGTTATAATACTTCCTGTGGCTGTAGTGAGAAAACCTAGCTGTTATCTGATATTTCGAAAAACGGTGTAATACCTACATTTTTAGTTTTAATCAAGCCGATTCCATAAGAATCGGTTGATTTTTGTAAAAATATCCCATGATAGTTATCTTATTGATATTTATTTAGAGAATACCCTTTAATAACAAAATTTAAATCCCGGAATAAATATTCCCAGTATTCCCACAGCCCATCACTAGCCATTGGCAGACACCGGGTGCGAACTTTTAACTACGCTAACTGCCATTAACAGTTACAAACTGGACAAATTGGTATCGTCAAAGGATGTGCAGTATTTAATATTTTACTCGTTTGAGTTACTGACTCACTGAATTGCCAAACGTGTAAAGACTTTACCCTCTTATTCATAAACGTTTGCTAACTTATCAAGCCACTAATAATTGTTAGTCCCTTTCGGTCTTAACAATATGTCCATAAGAGCAAAAGGGACAAACGATTATTAGCGGCTTGTTAAGTTAGCAAACGTTTATGAATAAGGGGGTAAATTAAGACATATATTGTAAAGAAAATCTAGCCGACTATCTTATCTAGTTTTCCGGCTGAATTGATGATTCATGAGTGATAATGAGTGTGTCGTGTGGTGACGGCAGTAAGAATACATTTGTCACCACCCCAACTCCTCCTGCGGGTGTCGAAAGAGCCGACTAAGGGATTGAAGTGTTACTAACCATTATTTGATAAAATACTGATGATGGGCAGTAGCGTCAACATAGTCGACACATTACTGCGATCGCCTATCCGCTTGCCCAATGTGGCGATTGTGGGCATTTACCTCCTAATGCGTCCATACGCATAGTTAATAGGAGAGGCCTACGTCCAGCAGTGGACTATCATAGGCTGATGATGATGATAATGAGTACCTACCCGTAGTAGTACGTTTTGCATAGTTTTTCGATTGGCTTCATTCATCTAAGATATTCCCGAATATAAAACTGACCAAATTCTTCCAATATTAAGGGTGCGGCTAGCGTAGCGGACGGCGTTGTACAAAATTGACCAATTAGATTCTTCAAATTCGAATTCAAAACACTGTGATGCGGTCTCATTGGCCGAGCTCCCACAGCTCCGCTCCGCTCCGCTTCAGTGGAGCCGCACCCTACTGCACTTACTTTCAAAAACTACCTAAATTGAACAACCATGTTCCAAACGAAGATCCCTCTTTCCATAAACATAAAGCTCTCAAAGGGACCTAAATACTCTTTAAAAACCGATTCAAATATCTTCAGTGCGTATGCTCCAGTGACGGTCCTTACTTAACTGAATTACACATGATTGCATTTCAGAGGGTCCTTAATAGACTTAGAGCCTTTTTACTACTTACGACACGTTTTTCGTGCAAGGCCAGTCAAAATCGGTTACGTTATCTTTTTATTTTGAAACGACTTAAAAAAAGGGGATTTTCGACAGTTGTTTTTTTGTATTATGTTACTTTATCTTTGATAACGGAATTACAAACAAAAAATAATAGAACTGGTATAACCCCTAGACGGTCGCATGTGCTGGCCCACTTGTTAGTTGGGGTCTGATGATGGGGTCTTGGAGAAATCGGTTAAAGTAGTCTTTTTAAAATTTAAATGGTGATTCATCAATGAACAGACTGAAGTTGACGCCAACTTTAAGCAGTGATGAATATAAATCATATCGTCTTACATCTCTAACTATGTAAGAAACATCACTCATTATCATCAGTCCACTGCTGGACATAGGCCTCTCCTATTAACTACGGCTATGGACGCTTTAGGAGGTAAATTCCACAATCGCGACGCTGGGCAAGCGGATTGGCGATCGCAGTTATATGTCCATTATGATGATATTGATGATACCTGTTGCCAAACATCAATCATCTAATTCATCTATGAATGGTCAGAGATACTTTAATGCTTCGTCGACTCTTACGACACCTACAAGAAGAGTTGGGGTAGACCCCACAACACCAGCCTTAACCTTTATTTTATCACCGTAGAGCTATACCTTGATATGTGTATCACGGCGTAGGGCTCTTTTATATCAGGTCCGGCCGAGCTAAAGGGTGGTGGGTTTAGCTATCTAACTTCTACCTACTCATTACTAACAGTATTCTGATACTGAATTACGCACTTATGCGTGTAGGCATGGACTCATAATGAAAACACAACATGAATTAAGATCTTTTTTTATTACTACTCTAGTTCGCAAGAGTTAAACCACAACATGAGAAGAACCAGGAAGAAACTCAGCGGGTTGAATGTTTTAATCTTTTCAAATCATTGGTAATTACAATTTTAGATCATTACAATAGGTACACACTTAAAACACGATTAATCAAAACACTAATTAGAAAACGACTGGAGAGTTCTAGGTTTGAGTCCATGCTTTACCAATTTCAAAACACAAGAAATAACGACTTTCGTCAGGATGCTAGGAAATAACGATCTGAATCTGAATCTAACGAACTATTGAATCTAGTCAAACTCCTCTTACTCTGGAGTGCACTTAATCAAATCTATTTGCGGTCTCAAGATAGACTGACTTAAGGAAAGGAATGATCATAATCAGAATCTATTCCAAGTCTAGGCAAGAATCAATCTTTCGAAGTCTAACGCGGGAATCAGAATGAATTGACTTTCCAATGTCTAAGGCAAGAATTACTTCTTTCTAAGTCTAACGCGCGAATGCCAATGCATCATGAAAACAGCGCTAGTGACCTTTTATACTGTTAGGTCATAAACTACCTGCTTCACAGGCGGGTAGATCTCAACCGGATTTTATTATCTACCTGCATGGATCAAAGCAAAGACCACTCGAAGCAATACATTGCTTATCGTTTTCTAGATTTAGTAACTCTTAACAAATTAATTGTAAACATCGCAAACAAAACTGTTCTAATTGTAGGTAAATAACACAATTCTGGCGTCCGATGACTCGACGTGTCGTACAGGTCTGCGCCAACTGAAGCGCGACTCCGACATGAATGCCGGATGATATTTACCTACTTATTCCTTTGTGGATTACTTTAAACACAGATGTCGTGTCGTGTCGGTTACTGTAAAAAAGATCGTATGACAGATGGATTATAGGTAAGTCGTATTCCGATGAACTCAAAAAAAGAAACCAATTCGTTAAAAGTTATTACTTTATGATTATTATTGACACAAATGTCGTGTCGATCAGTGTAAAAAGGATCGCACGACGGTCGGGTTGTATGACGCGTTCCGTTAGATGGAATATTTATGTAGAAATTTCCGGACGCTAGGACAGAGTTATTTGTAAAAGACGGAAATATAGTTGATAGAACGATGTGCAGTGCACTTTAAATAAAAAGTGTACAGAATATACAAATAATATGGGTTGTTTCTGTGTCCTACGTTAGTTTGTAGCGCATTGAATTGTACCGCAAATACCGAAGCTCGCAAATTTTTCTCTGTCACTCTAGTGACGCCTTTTTTTGGAGTGACAGAGACAAATCTCCAAAATTTACGAATTTCGGTTTTCTTCGGCCGAATTTACAAAATTCGGGTACCGTTTCCGTTTTTTGAGTAGCGGTCTGGTGGCATGCGGCAAAAACGTTACCGGATATGATGCGTACCGTCACCGATTTTTTAGCATTGGTACGGTCGCACCTTTATGTGAAATCATCATCATCATCATTTCAGCCATTTATCGCTCACTGCTGAGCATATGCCTTTTCGAGTACGCCACTCATCCCGGTCCTGAGCCAATCTAACCCATAAGTGTCCCACAATCTTACGAATTTCGTCGATCCAACGAGCCAACGGACGCCCAGGGGCTCTTTCATCCGAAATAGGCCACCAATCCATGAACATTAGTCCACCTGCCATCAGTCTGCCTGGCAAGATTTCCCCTGCACAGTTCCATTTGAGTTTGGTAACGGTATCTCCTATGTCTCAAATGTAAAATAATAAATTTTAACTATACTCTGTTTGGTTTGTTGTTTAAAGAAAGGTTACTGAAAAATGCATATAAATAGTTATCCAAATAAAAAAGGTACTTAATGAATCAAAAACAATGTAAATCACTGTATTTCGTACAGTGATTTACATAAAACTTATTTTCTACTCGTAGTTTTCAATAAAAAGATACTGCAAGATTTTTTACCTTTTTTTAAACACCAGACCAAACAGAGTAACACCAAACCACGTCTCTGCCCTTGGCTAGTCTGTGGCCATGAGTAAGCCTATTTCAAATAAAAAAAAGAGTATACAGTCGTCATCCCTATTATTTAAAACTGGTATCTGCTGATGTTTCGCGTGTAAATGTATGTGTAAGAAATTATGAGTTATTAAGAAAACTTGAACAAAACAAGACATAGGTGCCTTGTAACACAAGGACAAAAATCGAGGACAAGACTGAAGAAAACATCAAAATATCTCGACAACATTAAAGCAACGTTAATTACCTTAAACAGATATAAAGCAGGACGAAGCAAAATAAATTAGCAACACAAATAAAACTCCAACAATTCGGTGCCTTCGTGAATTCATAAAATCAGAGTTACCAAGTATGCCGGAGAGCAATCTTACTAGATTTAATCTAATTTCACTTTCTTTGAGAACTTCTTAATGTAATGATGACGTTAAGAACATGAAAGTAGGAATATAAATGAATAATCTCATTATTTCTTCATTTATGATAGGTCAAGATTTATGAAAATGGAATGTAAAGGAGTTTTTAGTACAGATGGTGCCTTTTTTACGCGCTAGTGCGAGAAGTCGCTCATTTTACGTCAGGTCCAAAACTTCGGAGGGCAATCTGTACTAAAAAACGTCGTACGAGACACGTGCAATTTCATGTTTTTCGCACCTGTGTCGTAATGTACTAT